>VZTZ01015122.1:20595-35185 GCA_013400955.1 Drymodes brunneopygia | reverse complement strand
CCAGGGAATAACCAGGGAATAGCCAGGGAATAACCACGGAATAGCCAGGGAATAACCACGGAATAACCAGGGAATAACCAGGGAATAGTCAGGGAATAACCAGGGAATAACCAGGGAATAACCAGAGAATGACCAGGGAATGGCCAGGGAATAACCAGGGAATATCCAGGGAATATCCAGGGAATATCCAGGGAATAACCAGGGAATAGCCAGGGAATATCCAGGGAATATCCAGGGAATAACCAGGGAATAGCCAGGGAATAGCCAGGGAATAACCAGGGATTAAACAGGGAATAGCCAGGGAATAGCCAGGGTCTCTCTCTCTTCATGCCCACATCTCCCTCCCTGCCCACTGCTGCCCATCCCGTCCCTCCCTCACACCCCCCATGCTCTGGCATTGGTGCAGATGCTGTGCAAACACAGAGCAAACACGTTCAGGGCTCAGAGGGGCACACAGGAGGAGTCTGGGGCCCGCAGAACACCTTGGCTGTGCCACATCACCACCACAGGGGTGGAATCTGCTGCACTTCCCACCTTTGTGCCCCTGGAACACACCCGGAGCCGCATCCCTGCCAGCCCCGTGTGCCAGCCTGGCTGCGAGGCCAGGGCTGGCATCCAGCTTGACATGTTGGGTGCACGGGGAGGGCCTGGGGGGTGCTCTGGGAGCTGTGCAGAGCCGAGCCCAGGGCCAGGGATGGGCATGGGAACTGCTGAGCCAGGCCTGAAGGGCTCAAGGCCCTTTGTGTGCCATTGTCCAGGGGGCTTTCCTTGGAGCTTTTGGCCTTTTCACGCTGTTGTGCTGGTGCTGAATGGTTCTGCTGCTGCCCACATTCCTTCCCCTCTGCCCAGCTTTGTGCTGAACGCCCCAGCTCAGCTTTTCTCCACATCCCCTCGGCTGGAAAAGCTTCCCCCCCCCCTGCCCTGAGCGTTTTTGCTCCGTGTTTGCACAGCATGTGCACGAATGCCAGAGCATGGGTGGCATGAGGGAGGGACGGGATGGGCAGCAGTGGGCAGGGATGGAGAAGTGGACATGAAGAGAGAGAGAGAGAGAGACCCTGGTTATACCCTGATTATTCCCTGGCTATTCCCTGGTTATTCCCTGGCTATTCCCTGATTATTCCCTGGTTATTCCCTGATTACTCCCTGGTTACTCCCTGGTTATTCCCTGACTATTCCCTGGTTATTCCCTGATTATTCCCTGGCTATTCCCCCTTGATTTGATCCGGATTCTTCCACTCAAAATTCCTCCTCTCCAGCTTCCTTCTCTGTAGTCCAACCTCCCCAGCAGGAGCTCCAGCAGCCCTCCTGCAGCAGAGGGGAGGAAGGAGCAGCGAGGAGCAGGGGGGAATCCCAGCTCCTCCCTTACCTTCTCCAAAGTTCTGGTCGTAGATCTTGCTGGGGTTGGCGAACTCGTACTCGGAGCTCATGGGGTAGGCGTGGGGCACCGTGCGTGCGGCCATGGCCTGTCCAGGACGGGCACCTTCCCTCCTTCCCCCCGTTGCCAGCCCCTCTCCAGAGTGAAGGCTGCGAGCCTCCAGCTGGGTGGATTCCAAAGGGAGGAGTGTGTGATAAAAGAGAAGGACCAAAATAGCCCCGTGCGCGCCGGCCCCGCGACGCCGGACGGCTGGGGAAGGTTCTCGCTGCCTTCCTGCACAGCCCAGGGACACTTTGGGGACACCCTGCATGTCCCCCCCAGCCTCTGAGGGTCCACAGCTGCCACTCAGGGGCTGGGGGAAGCAGGGACAGAGCCCAGGCTCTGCTGCTCCAAAGCAAGGGCTGGTTGGAGCAGGCTCAGGGAGTCCCTGGCTCTGGAGTTGGTGGCCCCGAGCCCCTCTGGGTGCCTGGTGCTTGTTCAGGTCGTGCAATGAGGTCACTGCCCTCATCCATTGTCCCACTGTGAGCTTGGGGCTCAAACCCCTCCTGATCCCTGCGTGAGGAGCCTGATTTTCCCAAAAGCTGGGCTCAAGTGTCTCGTTGCTTTGAGTGGTGAGGGGCTGCAGGGAGTCCAGCAGGGATCCAGATCCCACTGCTGTCACCTCCCTGTCCTGAGCCCCGCTGGCTGCCCAGGCTCTTCCCTTGCCCGGGGCTTTGGCACAGTGCCATGAGAAATGCTGGTGCCAGACATCACCAGTTAAGCCAGGCTCTGAACCTGGCGTAAGTCCAGCTTTACTGAGCAGGGCTGGTGGGCTGCTGGTGCTGCAGCAGGGGAGCAGTGCCCAGCTGAGCTCTGCATGCCCTGAAAGCAGAGATTTCCCTGAGCCCTGCAGTGTGGGAGAGCAGGTGCAGAGCTGTTGATGTCATGGGCACTTGGAGAGGGTATTTATGGCCCGGGCTGCTGCACAGAGCAAATCCTGCTCCCTGTTCTTGCAGACAAGCCGAGAGGAAGAGGCTCAAAGCCCTTTGCAAAGGGCTGGCAGAGCTGGCAGCGCCTCTGAGCCAGAAATTGTGTTTAAATTGCGAGCTCTCACAGGCAGAGCAGCTCTTGCCCTCCAACAGTCGCCGGGCTGAACCCATTGCTGTGATTTGGGTTCAGGGGCGAGGCAGGAATGAAAATAACTGTGTGAATTATCAGGAGGAGAGCTGCAGGAGAGCAGGTTAGTGCAGGGGCAGACAGAGGTGCTGTGCAGCACCAGGGAGACCCTGACCAAGCCCAGATTCTCTCGGGGGTCACAGCACGGGGGTCTTCACTCCAGAACAATGTGTCCTGCACTGGGCAAAAGATGAGGAGTGCTGGTGGAGAGATCCATCCTTTGATCACACACACACCACGGGGGCAGCGAGGGGCGCAGAGCTGGCAGTGCCAGGGCCATGCCAGCAAAGCCCTGCCCCTGATTTTGGGGCTGTGGGCCAGGCCCAGCCCTGGTGGGCGACGCGAGGTCCCCGCGCCAGCAGCGGGAACAAGGTCCCCTTGTCCTGGTCCTCGCGAGCCAAAGATAGGAGCTGCATTGATCCCGCTGGCATCCAGAGCAGCTGGAACATGGGACTGCGGATAAACAGCACGTGGGCAGCGGGGCGGGCAGCCGGGCACTCTGCCTCCCTTGGTGCTGCCCCATTGGGCTCCTTCCCTTCCTCTCCCCTTCCCCCTCCTCCTCCTCCTCCTCCTCCTCCTCCTCAGCGGCGCGCTCAAATCCCTCAGACAGCTACTGGGCACCGCCGAAGGGCCCGGCCCAGGAGTGGGACAATAAAATCCCTGACACCACTGTTCAAGAGGCCTCGGGGGGGGTGGAAGGCCAGGCCAGCTGCACGGGTATAAAGCTGTCCCCGCTGGCGGCACGGCACTGCAGCACAGTCCTTTGCCAGGCTCCTCCAGCGCTCTCTCTCTCTCCAATGGATATCACCATCCACAACCCCCTGATCCGCAGACCCTTCTTCTCCTGGTTGGCACCGAGCCGTATCTTTGACCAGATTTTCGGCGAGCACCTGCCGGAGTCGGAGCTGCTCCCTGTTTCCCCCAGCTTCAGCCCCTTCCTGATGAGATCCCCCATCCTTCGGATGCCCAGTTGGCTAGAGACAGGACTCTCGGAGGTAATCTTTGCTGCTTTGGGCTCTTTCTGGCTGCTGGGGGCACGGCCTGCTGGCTCTGGAGGCCCAGGACAGCTGAGAGCTTGGAAGATGCCCGTAGGTGGTTTTATTTTTTTAGGAAAAAGGTTGGGGGAAAGGGTGCTGTGTCTGTGCCTCTGCATTGTCTGGGATGGAGCAAGTCTGGCCACAGTGATGGGAGCAGAGGCAAATGACCCTGGGAGCTGGCAGAGGAAAGGATGAAGCTTAATTTCCCTAATTTCCCTAATTTCCTTAATTTATTTCCCTAATTTCCCAGTCTGCTGTGCCAAACTTTCACTCCCACCTGAGAAGCAAAGAACAGGGGGGCAGTGGGATCCTCATGGCAGGCAGTGCAGGAGCCCGTGGCTGCTGAGGGAAAAGGGGCCTGTTTTAAACAATCACTGTCCAGAAAAGCAGAGTTTTAATAAAACCCAGGACTCAGAGGATCATGGAGCAGGCGCCTCCTCACTCCAGGGGCTGAGCCAAGAGGCTTCTGCCTGTCCTGCAAGTCAACTGTCTTATTTACAAAGAGCTATTCCAAGCAGAAGGAGTGAAAGTATTCATTTAATCCTCACATAATGATCCCCTTGATTTAGCGACCTGGGTCAGGCTGCCCATAAGAAAGAGTCAATTTTACATAAAGAGTCGGTTTTAACCCATTCAGTGGAGAATCTCAGGTCCTGCAGTGATGGGCATTCATGCAAGGCCAGCAAGGGACAGAGCCACTCAGACCAGATCCCAAAATAAAGGCCAGTGTGTGAGCAGAGACCAGCTTGAGTCTTGACCTGCTGTACTCGAAAAAACCCTCACCTGCTCTTTCCTGAAATCACCTCCTTGTTTTGGTTTTTTTTGAAATCACCTCCTTATTTTTGCGGTTTTTTAAAAAATCACCTCCTTATTTTTGGTTGTTGTTTTTTTTCTGAGATCACCTCCTGGTTTTTGCAGATGCGACTGGACAAGGACAAATTCTACGTGAACCTGGATGTGAAGCATTTCTCCCCCGAGGAGCTGAAGGTGAAGGTGCTCGGGGACATGATTGAGATCCACGGGAAGCACGAGGAGCGCCAGGTAACCCCTGCCTCACCCCCACCCCTGAGGGGGTCACTGGGAGCTGCAAAACCTCCCTGTGCTCATCTCAAATATTTGCAATTTTTAAAAATCAAGATGCTCTGTGCAACCCCCCCATCCCCCTCAAGCTGATCCCAGACAGGGCAGCGAGAGGGTGGAGGTTTCTTGCTGATGTTGCATGAACTGTGAGCTGAACTGGAAAATCATCTGTGAAATGGGCATTTTTGGGCTTCTTCATTTTCTGGGATGAGGCCAGCAGTGCAGGGAGGTGTCCAATGAGCTAAAAATGAACTCTAATAATTAAACCACGTAATAAATCAGTGCATTGCCCTGTGTGTCACCTCTCCTAGGCCCAGCTAGCAGTTTGTAATCCTTTAAAAGTCGTGCTCTGCTGTCGTCCATCCCTCTCCTTGCTGGCTCTGTGAGCCCTGTGTGGACACAAAACCCAAAGCCATGCCCAGAGCTGGGTGTGACAGCATTTTCCAGTCCCCAAAGCAGCTGTGTCCCTGGAATTGCCATCCCAGATGTGCCAGCCAGGAAACCCAGCACTCCCCGGAGCTGATGGAGTCCTGTAATCCTGACACAATTCCTGGAATTCTTTTTGGCTAAGAAGACAATGAAGCAGTGAGATGAGGCACTGAGGGTCTCCAGGGCAGGAATGGCACCTCGGGAATGCCACAGGCAGTGCAGGGAATCCTCTGGATGGGTGGAGACAAAGCAAATCCTGCACAGACCCCGTGTACCTGCAGGCACCTGCAGCCCAGGCACTTGAAACAGGGCACCTCGTCTTCAAAACCCTTTTAAACCCCTGCAAAATTTCCCTTTGAAGCTCCCCATCCTCACCCTTTACTCAAAAGCCCCGTGGTGTTGCCTTTTCCTCCAGCCTGGAAAAGAAACTCGAGGTCATTTTAGCAAGGAGGGGATAGAAAAGGGGATCTTTATTTTGAGCAGTTATGGAAAGGTGTCCATACAAGCCCAGCCCCTGCAGGGGTGAGGACACATTTACAGCTTTTAGGAAATTAGCAGAATTGATTAAAAGCACCAATTAGGAGGGCAAGTGGGGATTCAATCCCCCCCAGGTCCAGCCCCTTCTCTGGAGCCCCCTCTCAGCTCTGGCTGTGCTTTGGTGATGAAAATGAACCTCAGAGTTGTTCTGGCCTTGGTTCCCAGGAAGAACCGAGACAGGACAGGGCCTTGTGCCCCTGGGGCTTGGAGCTCTGGGATTTGTTTTGTCTTTGTGCTGAGGGAAAGGTCACGGAAAAACACTGGAAAAACTGACTATTGATACAATAGGGTACAGAGCTACAAATATATGTGCAGAGAGTACAGAGAATATAGAAAAGGAAAAAAGGCAGAAACCAAACAGCACCAGTGGTTAAGGCAGAACGGGGGTGAACATCCCTGACTCAAAGCTGCTTCTCCTCCCTGTTGCACTGCTGGCAACAGAAGAAACACACAGGATTCAGAGCAGCAGCTGAATGACCAGGCAGGGCTACTTAAAAATGCTCACCCTTCTTTATTTTCTTATTTATATATGTTTCTAAAGACAACCATGGATTGGTGAAAGAGGTTAACAGCTCTATAAGTTCACAGGATAAAGATATGGTTAATTATCTTTCTCCACCCCAGGGGACAGGAATGAAAAACAATTTACAAGTTCAAAACAATCTTGGCCAGTTAGGAAAACCTTATAAAGGACATAAAGGACTATGTTTATAGAAAATGTACGAGAACTTCTACCGCAAAATTACAAACACAGAACCCTACAAAAAGTAAGACAACACCTCCCCTCCCCTCCCCTCCCTGTGGCGCAGGACGAGCACGGCTTCATCGCCCGGGAGTTCAACAGGAAATACCGCATCCCGGACGATGTGGACCCGCTGACCATCACGTCGTCGCTGTCTCTGGACGGGGTGCTGACCGTCAGCGCCCCCCGCAAGCTGAGCGACGTCCCCGAGCGCACCATCCCCATCACCCGCGAGGACAAACCGGCCATCGCAGGAGCCCAGAGGAAGTAGGGGCTGCGCCGCTGTCCCCCCCAAATGCCACCCCCGCGGGGCCGTTCCAGAGCTCTTTCCTCCACCCAGCGCCGGCTGTGCTGAATGGCTGCTCGTTTTATTTATGCTGAGTAAGTTTACTAACGAATAAAAACCATGGAGAAGCAGTTTGGGTTGGATTGGATTGTTTTGTGTTGCACAGCTGGCAACAGAAGAAACACGCGGGTCTTAGAGTAGCAGTTGCATCTCCAGGCAGCCCCGACCAAAAAGGGTCTGCCCTTCTTTATTTACCTATTTTTATATGATTCTAAAGACAATCAAGGACTGGTGAAAAGGGTCAACACCCCTGAAGGTTTACAGGATAAAGACATGGTCAATCATCTTTCTCCACCCCAGGGAAAGGAATGAAAAACAATTCCACAAGTGCAAAACAATCCCGGCCGGTTAAGAAAAACAAGGACCATGTTTATAGAAAAAGCATGGGCAATTACAGTTACAGTGTTACAACTTATGGGGTCCTGTAAAACCAGGGCGACATTTTGGGTCGGGGTTGAGGAAAGGTGGGTAAAAGGTGCAGGGGAATATAATTTTCGGGTGGCAGGTGTGGCCAGGACAGCTTATGTGGGTGTTCAGAAGCACTTTGCTCATCACACCTTTGTGTTCTCTCTCCCTTCAACGCCACCAGAGGAGTTCAGAGTGTTTCACAAGCAACAGGGAAGTTTCTCCCGTGGAGATTAAACTGGTAAAACAGCTCCACGACAATTGGAACCCAGCTGAAGTGTGGGGATTTGATAACAGCTGGCTGGAAGACAGCTGTATCTTTAATCTCTAGGATGATTCATGTCGTGGAGAAACATCCAGGCGCTGCAGCCAGTTCAGAGCAGCTGCAGGTGAAAACTGCAGGGCTGCAGTAACCATAGATCTGCCCAAAGAGGAGAAAAACATCTCACTCTGATGATGCAAATCACATCCCTTTGAAACCCTGGTGTCAGTGCCCTTCAAACAGTGAGCAGGATCTGATGTCTGCAGCAATAACCTGATTTATGCCAGCATTGCTGAGTGATACAAACCACCACTAAAGTCCTTTCCAGGCATCTTCACCTGCTTAGTGCCTCTCTTCAGAGGGGTAGAAAGGGCAGTCTGGATGGCTGGGACTGAATTTCTAAAATTCCTGTTCAAAAAGGACAGATCTGGGGCACAGATCACCAGACTCAGTCACGACCTGGCCCATTTTCTGTGTTCCTTGTACCTGCTAAGACAAAAGCTCCACTAGCAGGGGTCACATTGCAGCTCAGCTGAGCAGGGAGGACGTCCCTCCTCTGGGGCTGTGGGTGAGAAAAAGAAAATGAGCACTCTGTGATGTGGGGTCACTGTCAAACACCCCAAATCCCCCCTCATTGCCAAGGTCTGAGCTGGTTCTAATTAGCTCTCCCAGCTAATTGGGCTTGTCTGGCCAGGCCCAGCTACCTCTGCACACAAGAACAAAGCCCAGACACTCACAGAGGTTGCAAAGAGCGCAGATTAAAAGGCAGGAAGAACATTTCCCACACGGCTTTCATGTGTGGCAGGTCTTGGTGCTGGAAGGAAATCACTGCCCCGCAGGTTCCTGAGGGTTTCTGCTGCTTTTCCTTCACCCTCCTTGTTCCTTCTCCACCTGGAGGGCAGCAGGGCTGAGCACCTGGGCTGCACAGAGGAGATTCCAGCTCAGGGTGGTGGCCTGGAAATCAATGAGGTTGTTTTGTTCAAATCCTAAAAGAATCAGCCCTGAAAGGAAGTAAATGTAAAAGAGTAAGAATTTATCCAGAAAGCACAGCTGAGGGAAATCCCTTTTTTTGTAGCACAGGGGTTTTGTCAGGCTCACATCAGCAGCCAGAAATGGGCATTTGGAGTGAAAGCTGGCTGGGGATGAACTGCACGAGGTCAGCCAGATGAGAATACTTGAAATGCAAAGCCACTCCCTGAGTGACCTGAAATACCTGTTCTGGGGTGGCCCAGGAGCACAGCCCAGCACGGGGAGAATGACACAAAACATCCCTGTCATCTGCAGGCACAAACACCCCTCACATCCCCCAGATCATCCCAGCTCTGCACATGTCAAATTCACTCTCTGATGTTTCCCTTCTAATCTGGAGCGGGTTGTTTCAAAGCAGTGAGTGTGCTGAAAAGGAAAATTCACATTTAGCATGGCTAAATATAAGTCTGGGAGGGAATTTTTGTAATTATTGGGATGGGAAGGTTGTCTGGTAATTATTTTCTCAGTACCCAACACCTCTCCAGGCCACTCACCCATCATTTAAAATCGACAAACGATTCACCCAAGGCCACAGAGAGCCAGAGCCCGGCCCAGAGCTCACAAACTGTGAGCTGGTCTGTGCTGGAGCTCAGCTTTGCCCATTTCAAACCTTCCTCTGCCATGTTCTGTGTGAAAGCCTGTCCTGCCACTGTCCCTGCCCTGTGGGGCAGCTGTGGGCACACAAACAGGGCAGCTGACACCCAAGCCTGGCTGGTTTATGCATTATAAACCATCATTCCCTTCATTCTCAAAGGCACCATCCCCATTTGTGAGGCAGGGTAATTAATTTACCTCCCTGTTGAGGAATTAGGGACCTTCTCATTACACCTTGATTATGTCTGCAATTATCTGACACCAAACGATGCTTCTGCCACCTCTCCACTGCTTCTCTTCTCTTTTTCTTCTCTTTCTGTCTGTCTCTGCTTCTCCCCTTCGGGAATTAGAGCAGCCCAAATATTGTCAAAGTGTAAGAACTGCAGAACAGGTAAAGGCAGGTACAGGTGAGGCTGAGTTCAGAGGAGGCCACCAGGTTGATTATAGGGCTGGAACTCCTCTGCTATGAGGAAAAGCTGAGAAAATTGGGATTGTTGAGCGGGGAGAAGAAAAGATTTCAGTGTGACCTAATTGTGTCCCTCCAGTACCTGATGGGAGCCCCCAGGACAGATGGACAGAGACTGTCACAAAGACTTGGAGTGCCAGAACAAGGGGGAATGGCTTGGAAGTGGCAGAGAGCAGGGTTAGATTGGATATTAATCAGACATTTCACCCTGTGAGGGTGGCGAAACTCGTGCACAGGCTGCCCAGAGGAGCTGGGAGGCGGCTGGAAGTGTTTGAGGATGGGGCTTGGAGCAACCTGGGGCAGGGAAAAGTCGCTCCCACTCCCGGGGATGTCGCTCCCACTCCCGGGGATGTCGCTCCCATTCCCGGGGATGTCTCTCCCATTCCTGGGGATGTCGCTCCCACTCCCGGGGCTGTCACTCCCACTCGCGGGGACATCGCTCCCATTCCCGGGGATGTCTCTCCCACTCCCGGGGATGTCTCTCCCACTCCCGGGAATGTCGCTCCCACTCCCGGGGATGCCGCAGCGCATCCTCCGCGGGGACACCGCCACCTCTCCGCGCCCGGGGGCNAATGTCGCTCCCACTCCCGGGGATGTCGCTCCCACTCCCGGGGCTGTCACTCCCACTCGCGGGGACGTCGCTCCCATTCCCGGGGATGCCGTTCCCATTCCCGGGAATGTCGCTCCCACTCCCGGGAATGTCGCTCCCACTCCCGGGAATGTCGCAGCGCATCCTCCGCGGGGACACCGCCACCTCTCCGCGCCCGGGGGCGGGACCGCGGCTGCCGAGGAGTCCCCGGCGATGCCCGCGGGGACCCGACGCCACCAGCAGCGGCTGCTGACCGCGTCCCACGTCATGAGCGAGCGCCGGTGGCTGCGGTGGCTGCGAGCGCCCGCGGCTGCGAGGCGGGGACATGGGGCCACCGCTCCGCCGCGTCCTGCTGCTCGGAGAGGGCAACTTCTCCTTCGCCGCGGCGCTGTGCGGGGCCCGGGACACGCACGTGGTGGCCACTTGCTACGAGAGCGAGGAGGAGGCGGCCGGGCGCGGGGGAGCGGCGCGGAGCATCCGCCGGCTGCGGGACAGCGGTGCGTGCGTGCCGGGGACCGCGGGGACGGGCTGGGGATGGCCATGGAGGGGTGGCCCCGGTGCTAAGCCCTTCGCTGGCACCCTCTTGGCACCCAGAGTGGCATCGCTGTCACGCTGTTGTCGCCCGGAGTGGCATCGCTGTCACCCTGTTGTCCCCCCGCCACTCCAGGCGTCTCAGGGGAGGAGCTGGAACGGCCCAGCTGGCGAAATGAAACGCCTTAAAACCTGATCTGCCGGAAATAGTACGGAAATAGTACTGAGATTACCATTTTCAAGTGTTTTCAGAAGTTTCTGCTGCCTTGAAAGAGGGCAAAGGGCAAAAAGAGCCCCGCAGGGCTTCCCGGTGTTCCCAGAGCTCGAGTGGGCAGCTCTGGAACACTGAAAAATGCCCTGGAGGAGCTGAATTCCCACCTTCCTTGAAAATTTCCCTCCCTGACTGCTGCCGCAGGAGCCGAGGTTGTGTTCTCCGTGGACTGCACCAAGCTGCGGGAGCACTTTTCACCGGGAAAACGGGAATTCGACCGCGTTTACTTCAACTTCCCTCACTGCGGGAGGAAGGCTGGCGTGGCGAAGAACAGGGAGCTCCTCGCCCGCTTTTTCCGTAGGTGAGTAAACCAGAAAGAATTAATTCAGTGTTAATTAGGCACCGTGACACAGCTTTCCAGCGGCCTTCCAGGTGTTTTTTTCCGGCACTGGGGGATCTGGGGGTGTCCTAACAAGAGGGATTTTTTTGCCTGGCTCCCCTTCCAGCTGCATTCCAGGTGTTTTTCCAGCACTGGGGGATCTGGGGGTGTCCTAACAAGAGGGATTTTTTTGCCTGGCTCCCCTTTCAGTGGCGTTCCAGGTGTTTTTCCAGCACTGGGGGATCTGGGGATCTGCTAACAGGACTTTTCTTTTGCCTGGCTCCCCTTCCAGCTGCATTCCAAGTGTTTTTCCGGCACTGGGGGATTTGTGGATGTGCTAACAGGATTTTTATTTATTTTTTTTTGTTGCCTGGCTTCCCTCCCAGCTGCGCAGAGGTGCTGGCACAGGATGGAGAGATCCACGTGGCCCTTTGCAATGGCCAGGGAGGGACTCCGGCGGACCAGCCCAGGAGGGAGTGGCACAACAGCTGGCAAATCGTGGCTGTGGCAGCGGGAGCCGGGTTTATCCTGAGCAATGTTCATCCTTTCAAAGCAGAGGCCATCCATGGATATAAAAGCACAGGTTACAGGTAACCAGCACGTGGCAAAAAGTGAAATTCTGGTGTTTGTGCTCTTAAAATGCTCAGCGCTGGAATATTCTTTTAGCAGCTTGTTGGCTGGAAAGGAATTCCTTTAATTTTCCTTTTCATTTTCCTTTTAAATTTCCTTTTAACTTTCCTTTTAATTTTCCTTGAAATTTTCCTTAAAATAGCTGCAGTTCTTCTTCATCTCTAAGCAGAACAAGCCAAGATTAAAATGCGAGCTTCCTGCCAAAGCACCCGCTAAAAATAAGACTATCTGAGGATTTTAAAGGCCAAAAGCATCTGTTTTAGAAGAAATGTCAATCTCAGCCTAAAGACAGGAGGGCTGGGGGTTGGTGCTGGCCATCATCTGCTTGGGGCACATTAAATATCAGAAATAATCAGTGACTTTGCTCTTTTTTTTGTGTATTTTCAGGAGTCAGGATAAATCCTTCTGTGTGGAGGGTGCTTTGAACCACATTTTCACACGGAGCACAGCACCCCCGTGTTCCACACCCGTGAGCTGCAAGGCACAGCTGGGAAGCCAAAAAGTTTCTTTTCAAGTGCCACAAATCCTCGTGGATAAAATTAATAGGTGAGTTTTATAATTAAAACTGTCCTGCTCTCCGTGGGAATGACCAGCAGTGGGGTCAGATAAATGGATATGGTGACTGGGAAATCCCTTTTTACCATCAAATTGCAGTTAATTCTTGATTTTAACCTGCAGACAAGCACCACTGCCCTGAAAATGTGCAGCAATTTTGCTGAAAGACTTGGCTTGGTCAGGCAGTTCGTGGCTTAAGAACATTTTGGGTGAATTGCTGCGCTCAAATTATGGCCACATGAGGAAGGAAATCTGTGTGGTGGCAGCTGTAATTTGCACTTTTATTTTTCACAGGGGTTTCCTCGAGGTGAATTCCAGCCATCCAGTGAGGACAATAAAGGAGAAGCTCAGCACAGGGCTCAGCCAGGCTTTTCCAGTGCAGAACATCAGCTCCTGCCTTCCTCTGCTCCACCAGGGTCACCCCGATGGTGTTTGCCCCTCCAACATCTTCTGGGTCCCTCTGAGCCCAGGGGAGCCTCCAAGCACTGAGGGAACATCTCAGGGACTGGAAAATGCAGTTTTGTTTTCCCAGTTTGGCCAGGACACAGATGGGAACATGCAAGGAGGGTGCCCAATTCCAAAGCAGTTCTGTCTTAGGCCTTCCCTCCTGCCTCACGCTCAGGCAGAAATAAAAACAGGAGCCTTTTCCCCAGGGACACTTCATGTTCTTTCCGGGCCAGTTTTTAGGAAAGGTCGGATCTCTCCCCACTCCATGCCTGTTTTCCACGAGATGCTCGTTGTGCTTGCGGTCAGCAGGGGCACGGAGAACAGCTGTGTCCAGATGTTGGTGGAAAACATTAAAACCACCACGAGTTCTCTTCACCAGGGCGTTGGTGGTGTCAAACCCAGCATCAGCCTGCAGGAAGCAACAAGTTTTGGGACTGAGCCAAATGAATTTGCTGCTTTTGAATGGCAGCTTGGTGAAATTCAGCATTTCCTCTGCGTGGGGGCAGAGCCAGAACCCTCAGGCTCCTGTGTGGGGGTTATCAGGACAGCTCCTGACGAGTTCAAAAGCAGTGAGCTGGTTTTTATCTTGGTCTCGCTGAACCTGGACCTGCTGGCCATGCTGCTGTGCGGAATATCCGACTGGAGAATGCTCTGGACATGGGACAGGCGCTTCCTCAGGCAGTTTCCTGAGGGAGAGTTGAGGCTTTTCAAGAGTTTTTCCCTCTATCCGCCTTCCTACGAGCACGACGTCAGCTTCTGGGTTCCCGACGGGGAAGGGTTTGATGAAGTGGCTTTTCACAGCCTGGCCAGGAGGGTGTCGGGTGAAATGGTCACTTCCATCCAGTTAAGGGACAGTTTCCAGCAGCCAGGGACAGGACGGAGGAGCCTCTGCTACAGGGTGACGTTCCAGTCCTGCGACAGGGCCCTGGGCTGCCAGGAGGCAGTGGAGATGCAGCTGCGCTTTCGGGAGGAAATGCAGCACAAACTCGGTGTGACCCTGAGGTAGAATATCTCCCGTGGTTTGCAGGGGCTCCAGCAGCTCCTGCGCCCGTTTCTGAGCCGGAAAATGTCACCTGCATCCCGCTGGAAGCAGCGCTGTGATATTGCAGCGCCTGTCACAAGGGCGGGGTGGACTTTGAGCACCTGCGCATGGGTAAATGTGGGAGTTCCTGTTCATGAGGACCTGTTCTCTGTGTGTTTAATGAAACCTCGTTTTATAAAGTGGAGCCTTTCTTTTCTAAGGTCCTGTGAGAGTGGATCGATCCCTTTACTAATGCAAATTCCTGTTCATGTCCAGCCTGCCCCTCCCCTGGCCCAGCCTGAGGCCGTTCCCTCTCCTCCTGTCCCTGTTCCCTGAGAGCAGAGCCCGACCTGGGGCTGTCCCCTCCTGTCAGGGATTTGTGCAGAGCCACAGGGTCCCCCCTGAGCCTCCTTTGCTCCAGGCTGAGCCCTTTTCCATCTCCCTCAGCCCCTTCCCTGGACATGCTCCAGCCCCTCACTGTCCTCCCCGTGCTGCCCTTTCCCCTCCGCCAAGCACAGCGGGTACCAAATAAAGAACATTTTCCATCGGTGAGTTCCCCATCCCCTCATGTCCCTGCCCAACACTGGGAAGAGGGCAAGAGCAGGGCGGGGATGGAGCCTGGCTCGGACATGGGCAGGGAGCGGGTGGGTGATGATGGACCCCGGTGGGGGATGATGGACACAGGTGGGGGATGATGGACACGGGTGGGTGATGATGGACCTGGGTGGGTGATGGACACAGGTGGGTGATGATGGATACGGGTGGGTGAT
>VZTZ01015122.1:3656-20153 GCA_013400955.1 Drymodes brunneopygia | reverse complement strand
GCGGGGCTGTGGGAGCCTGTGCGGCTGTGGGAGCCGCCGGGGCTGCGGAGCTGCGGGGCTGTGGGGCTGCGGAAGCTGCCGGGGCTGCTGGAGCTGTCGCGGCTGCGGGGGCCGATGTTTCCACGGATGCTCCGTGCTGTGGGGATGGTGCTGGAGCATCCCCCGGCCTGGCGCTGCTTTGCGGGGCTCTGAGGGGCTGGTGTGCGGCAGGGGGTCCAGCCCTGAGCGGGGCTGATGGTGCTTCCTTGTGAGGGGGCTGGCATCCCCCCGGTGCCACGCTCAGCCCTGTGCTCACCGTCACCTTCTGAGCCTGGATCTTGCTGAGTCTTCCTGCTGCATATTGCTATTTTTGGTTTGGGTTTGTTTTTTTTTTTTTTTCATTAGGTCGTCTGGGAGCAAAGCAGGGCATGTCTGGGCTCCGGAAGGATCGACAGCTTTCAAGTGTCTCATCTCGGCCAGGTTCTGTGCAGCTCTGCTGAGCAACATCTCGGATTGTGATGAGACCTTTAACTACTGGGAGCCGGTGAGTCCCTTTCTGCCCTTGGCATTGGGAATTTGTACTTGGCCTGTGCAAGTATCCGTTTATTTAGGAGCTTGTGCTCTCTGTTTCAGTCTGTAGATGCTTTGTGCAAATGCAGATTGATTTAGAAGCTTGTGCTGTGTCCTCTGTTTCAGTGAGAAATATTTTGCTCTGGGATTCAGGGATGGGGAGTAGAAAATCGTCTGCTCTGTGTGCTGCATGTTAATTTATTTATTTGCTCTCTGTCGTAGACACACTACCTCATTTATGGGAAGGGGTTTCAGACGTGGGAGTACTCTCCAGCCTATGCCATCCGCTCCTATGCCTACCTGTGGCTCCATGCCTTGCCAGCCTGGTTCCACGCCAGGGTTCTGCAAACCAACAAGGTAAATCCCGTGTGTGGAAGCTGTTTTTGTGAGGAGGAAATGTGACTTTAGCACGTGTGAAACAGCTCTTCTGTTCGCTGTTGAAATTGAGCTCATGTTTATAAAACACGGGTTTGTTGACAAACATTGAGCTCCCTGTAAGGATCTCCAAGGGTTTGTGGGTTTCCCCCTGATGCTTTACAAGCCCTTTTTGTGTGCTGTGCTTCATTCAGGCTCTGCCTGTGTCTGCTAGGTTCTCATCTTCTATTTCCTGCGATGCTTCCTGGCCTTCCTGAGCTGCGTTTGTGAACTCTACTTCTACAAGTGAGTGTCAGAGTCTGTGTGCAGGGCATGTTTGGGAGCAGTGTGAGTGGCATACACAATTACTGCCACAAGAAATGGGCTTTGAGGCTTGTGTATAGATGAGAAAATACGTGTTCTCCTGGTAACTGAATGAGATGTTGGTCAGAACGCCACAGTTAGGACAGAATTGTACTCTCAGATGTGCCACCCACACCTCTACTCCAGCATTTTGTTGACTGCACTCGTTTTCTCCCTGCTGGCAGCATGCAGGGTGGGAGTGCTGCAGGCTGAGGAGAGCCTGCTGCTGTGTTTGCTCATCACAGTGGGTTTGACTGGAGCACACTGATTGCTGCTGTCTGTAATCTCTCTGCCAATGCTGTTTACATCCACCAAAAGCAGTAGCCCTAACGTGCAATTATCTTGTCTAAACTGGAGTTTTATTTTTACCTGCTGCCTCTTGATTCCTGATTTTTAAACCACTACCTTGCATGATTTTTTTGGTTTGTTTTGTCTGGGTTTAAGGAGGTGAGCTGGGGCTTTTTTTTTTTGCACGATGGGGTTTTGTGAGGGGTGAGGATCGTAGATGGATTGGTGTGTGCAGCCTCAAGCTCCTGAGATTTGCACAAGCCCAGCTGGGAGAAGCCAGGCCCCATCCAGAGTTCTGCACTGGGTTTTTCAGGGTCTGAAATCCCAGGCCAGAGCTCTCAGGCTGCTCCATTTGTGGTTCTGCATGCTGGTTCTTGCCCTGGGGCTGTTTTGTGGTACCTGTTTCTCTGCTGCTCCCCCAGGGCTGTGTGCAAGAAGTTTGGGCTGCACGTGAGCAGGCTGATGTTGGCCTTCCTAGTGCTCAGCACGGGGATGTTCTGTGCTTCTGCAGGTGAGTTGGCTTGGCACTGGCTCTGACAAGGACCAAAGGCAGGTCCAGAGAGAAGAAAATCACATTTCTGGGGTGCTCTTTGTTGTATTCAGCTGTATTTATTCTGTTTCTCGTGACAGAATAAACGTCGATTCAAATTTTGTTCTCTTGTGTTACGATTTCTGTTTCTGTTGCTGCCTCCTGGTTTTTTTTTTTATTTCTGTGCCTTTTAAACGGACTCTTGGCCTGCCTTCCTTGGACATCTTTTGTCCTAAGGAAGGAGGCTGATATTTTGGCAGTTTGCCTTTGTGTGCTGTCCCTCAGGCTGGCTGTACCTGTTTTCCCAGCCACTGCAAGACCTCTGTGAAACACTTGCTGGAGGTTTTGGGTGAAGCTGTGCTGACCTTTAATCCCCTTGCGTTGCAGCTTTCCTCCCCAGCAGTTTCTGCATGTACACCACGGTGGTGGCCATGACAGGCTGGTACATGGACAGGACCTCTGTGGCCGTGCTGGGTGTGGCTGCTGGAGCCCTGCTGGGCTGGCCCTTCAGTGCAGCTCTGGGGTAAGGAGCAGTTCCCTGTCCTTTCTCAGGTGGTTTTCAGCTGGCTGAAAATGTGGAGAATGTGGGGGTGGAGGAGAAAAACAGCAGGGACTGGGCTGCCAGCTTAGCCCAGGATCATTGCTACAGAGGCTTCTTAGGTTGGGAAGGTTTCCTGGCATTAAAATGAGTGAAACCTGAGCTGGGTGATGAACCTGGGGTAGAAGCAGAGGCTGGTGAAGTGCTGGTTCTGTCTCTTGTTTTGAAGGGGCAGCAGAACTTGCAGTGGGGTTCTCCAGTTGACATCAGGTCTCTCTTTCAGGCTTCCCATTGCCTTCGACTTGTTGATCCTGAAGAAGAGGTGGAAAAGTTTCCTCAACTGGTGTGTGGTGTCCTTGGTGCTGTTTTTGGTGAGTGCCTGCAACACCACAAAAGGGAATGGATGGCAATAGAAGGGTTGAGTTCCTTTAGGAAAATCAGCTGGAGCTGCTGGCACTTTGTACTAAAATCTGCTTTCTTCCAGGTGCCCTTGGTGGTGGTGGACAGCTATCACTACGGGAAGCTGGTGGTGGCACCTCTCAACATCGTTTTGTACAACGTCTTCACCCCGCACGGCCCCGATCTCTACGGTGAGTTTGGGATGACGGGGCAGGGAGGGAGCTCGAGGTTTTCCGGCTGCCCTCGACTGGCAGCGCTTTTTGTGACGTGCCCTAAAGGCAGGAGCAGCCCGGCAGCTCCAAAGGCTGCAGCTGCTGCTTCTGGACACGGGATGTCTCTGTCGAGCTGGGAATGAGCGTGCCTCTTTCTCCACGCTGGGAGCTGTGCTGCTTTTGTTCGCCTCCCGCTTCTGTGGAACTGCCAGGAGGTGTCTCAGTGTCTGTGCACAAGCGGCCCGGGTGTGTTTGCCGGCTTGGATCTCGTTCCTGGCTGCTGCTCCTCACAGTCAGGCTGCAGAACTTTGGGGAAGTGAGGAATGGTGCAGAATTCACGGTTCTTTCTGCCCATATCCTGCACTTCCACAGCTGAACAGTAAGAAAGCAATTTCTAGCAGGGCTTTGGGAGAGCACAGCATCCCTGCAGCATCTCTGTGCCGTGTTTGAGGCCAGAGGAGCTGTTCCAGCAGGGATCCAGCAGTGCTGGGCAGCAGCAGGGCTTTCTCTGGCAGCTGGTGGTGTTGCTGCAGTCGAGGGGCTGTTTTGGGTGGTGCTGAGTGCTGATTTGTCACTTGTGCTGTGGCACAGCAGGGCAGCAGCTGCTCTGCCACGGCTCTGTGCCTCTGCAGGACGGCTCTGAAGTGTGGAGCTGGGAGTTTTCTGTGAAACTCCAGGCTCTGCCTCTGATAGGCTTTGGCAGGGGCTTGAGCCTGACCTTTTCCACACTGGTGCATGAGTTGTTTCCAGAAGCCTCCAGGGACCAATCTGTCCTGAAGAGTTTTATTCACAGTGACATTCATACAACATCCTCGGGCTAGAGAAAGAGCCTGCCTGGAACTGCTCTTTAATGCAGCGTGGCCAGGACAACGCTGTGTGTTTAGAGAGCTTCAAAACACTGGGGAAAAATAACATTACCAGGGCAGATGAAAGGCTGCCCAATCCCTCTTGGCTGTGGAAGATGGGATTTCCCAATGTTCACATGATGGGAGCAGAGTCACCAACTCAGATCATCTCCAGTGTAAGCACCACAGTATTTTGGAGACAAGGTTCAATTAATTTTTTTTCTCTTCTGTCTTTAGCAATGCACTCCCTCTACATAAATATTGTCTGTTCAGTTAATATTCCCCTGGAGTGATGAGGTTTCTACAGCTGAGGGAAAATAGCTGCTAAGTGTAAATCCCTCATTGTGAGGCTTTGGGGTGTTTTTGTGTACTTTAATTCTAAGAAGTCACAATTTGTGACCAAAGCTTTGTCCCACTTTGGGAAGCTTTGTTCAGCTTGGAGCTGTTCCTGTGCCACCCTTCTCTGTGGAATCCTGAGCCACCTTTCTTTGTGGAGTCCTGGTTCTGGAGCAGAGTGAGAATAGATGAAAGGAGCTGTTCCTGAGCCACCTTTCTCTGTGGAGTCCTGGTTCTTGAGCAGAGTGAGAAGAAATGAAATGCAGCAGGCAGGCTGTTCATTGGAGCAGCACTGAATCAGAATGAGGGCTGTGACTCATGGCCAAATTATTGCAGCTTAGTTTCTGCTGCAGCTCCTGCACTCAGCCTCCAGCCCAGGGTGGGGCTCCTTAAACCTCTTTTACAACTCCTCTGCTCTGGCCTGAGCTGCCCTCACCATTCCTGTGGTCAAGGTGCAGCGTGGGTGAATTGGATTCCCTCCTGAATTTGAGTTCTAAAATTGCTCCCAGGGCCATTCCCAGACCTCAGAGCTCTGAGCATTTTCTTGCTCTGTGTCTGACAGTGCTTCCAGCTCCTTTTCCCCATGGAAGCACCGTGCCAGGAGCTGCCTGGGTGTTCTTTTCCCACTGCTTTCAACACTCTCTCCTGTATCCCACACCTGCCCAGCTCTGGGGTGTGGATCCTTGCAGGAAGCTCCATCTCCTCTTCTGCTCTGGAAGCACATTCCCATTAACCCTGAGCAGGGAGAGTTTTCACAGATGATGTTCTGGGCCAGGACTCCTTGCCTGCAGTGGGGTCATTCCCTTCTGAGGCTCCACCTTGAGCCTGTGGATAACAGGAATAAAACCCCTTTTTCCCTGGGAGGCTTTGAGCCTGAGTGCCTCTGAATGGCTGCGTCACCACTGACCCAGCCTGGTGCTTTTTGCCTGATGTGCACTGTTCTCTTCTCTTTTTATTTTTTTTATCCTCTCACAGAGAAGAAAATCCCTCTCTGGAGAAGGAGGGGAGGCTCCAGTGCTTGTTTTTTATGGGCAGCTCAGTCACACTGCAGAAAAATGTGAGCGAGCAGCCTTTTTTTGGTTAAAGCTGTGCTTCAGAGCAGCTGATCTGTTTATTAGCAGTATTTTCTGGGCTGCATTTTGGATTGTGGAGGAGCTGTGTTTCATAAAGTGTCCTTCCCTCCTGACCTCCAGGCTGCCAAATCAGAGGGCAGAGCAGAGAGAGGTGAATTCAGGGTGAATCTCCTTTGCAGCCAGAAGGGTGACAGGATGGTGCCTGGAATTATCCTTTAAAGATTTAGAACTTGTTTATATAATTGCTGTTTGCTTTCAGTGCTCATAACTCAGGCTTTCCTCTGTAATCCCGAGCTGCTTGGCCAAGCAGTGACTCCAGTGCCACATTTGTGACATTCCCAGTGCAGCTTCTCCCCTTTTTTTTTTTCCTTTTTTTTTTTTTTTTTTTTTTTTTGAGCAGTGGGAGCTGCAGAGGTTTTGGGTTTCCCTCGCTGCTTTTCAGTTGTCTGCTGAATTTCAACACGGACCCGGTTTAAGTGGCTCTGATTGCAGGAAATTGCCGTGGCATGTGACACATGTCACAACAGTGCAGTGATTAAAGCCCCCGCGTGTCACTTGCTGGCTGATTGAGCTAATCACACCGAGAGAGTGGGAAATGTGTGGAGAGGAGCTGGCATTGCTCATTGTTAAGGGCTTTAAGCATCCTGAGTTAAGAGTCTCAATAAATGACAGTTGGACTGGAGCTGCTTTCAGTTTACATCCCCCCGGGTGTGGAGGCAGAGCTGCCTGGCTCCTGTTTGTGTCAGAACACGCTGAATTTGGGATGTTTAAATGGTGCTGAGCCTAAGGAGGAACCAAAAGCAGAGTTTAATGGCAGAGTCTTTGTTGGGGTGAGGTGGGAATGCAAACTCCTTTCTTTCTCAATCCCTTTTTGGTGCATTTTCTGTTCCTGCCAGCCCAGAGTGAGCATCCTCACTCCAGAATTATTGTGGGGTTTTGTGTTACTCCTCAGCAGTTGGAAAGAAGGAGTCAATTTGGGGGTCAAGCTGCCCGGTTTTACAAGTTTCCACCTCTGCTTCGTTGCTGTGCTCTCTGAGTGCAGGGGTGAGCTCTGTGCCACAGAATTCTGCTGGCTCTTGGAGTGCTCTGGGATTCATGAGCAGCAGATGTGATGCTGTTTTTCACCCCCAGAGAAAAAACAAGGAGAAAAATCATTTCTGAGCAGGAAGACAATGAAGTTTCTTGGGCAGCTGTGGTGTGAGATGCTCTGGTGGGCTGTGGCAGGCAAAGAAGGACCAAAACTTTGAGTTTCCAACCTCTTTTTATCCTTTTTTTCTCACCCTTTAGGTACAGAACCCTGGTCCTTCTATTTCATCAATGGCTTTCTGAATTTCAACGTGGTTTTTGTGCTGGCCCTGCTCGTGCTGCCTCTGACCTGTCTGATGGAGTGCCTGCTGCAGAAATTCCGAGGTGAGTGCAGGGCAGCTGGCAGAGTTTGCCTGCCAGAGAGCAGCTTTTCTTTCCTGGAAGTGAAACTGGGAGCAGTGAAAGCCTTTGGTGCACCAGGAAAACTCCTGGAGCTCGTTAAGACTTCAGGATTGTTCCTTGCCTCCACCTCAAGAGGAAAAATGTGTTTAAAAAAAGCAAGCCTGACAAGGTGTGTGGTTCCTGAGCTTCATTCTGGCATTGAGTGCATCAGGAATGGCCCAGTCAATGATCCTGAAGGGGGAAGAAGCTGTGCCTGCAGCTGGAAATGGGTAGGAACATTCTGGGGTTGAAATTGTGGATTTTTCAGCTGCCAGGCTCACCATGCTCTGGGAAGTGTCCCCATGGGTGTGGATATACTGAGAGTTATTAAAAAAAAGGAGGAACCAGAATATTCCTGATGTCACACTGGGCTTTTTCTTGACTAAAATGACATCAGTTTGAACACAAGACACTTGTAAGTGACTCCAGAGGGGGAAGTGTGAATTCTTCTCTGCTGTTTTCCTAAGGAAAATTCATCAAGTGTCAGCAGCAGCCTCCACATTCATCAGTCCAGTCAGTGCTTTGCTCTTTCTGTTTTTTGGTTTTTTTACTGAATACAAGAAACAGTAACATTATCCTCGATGAAAATGCACATTCAGGGGTGTTGGCTTGTATCTGCTCCTCGGCTGTGAGTGACAAACTCCCCGAAAGCAGTAAAAGCTCAGTAGGAGCTCCTGTAAATTCAAGATTTCCTGCTGTTCACTTGGTGCTCTTGTATTCAACAGCAGGAGCGACCCTGCCAAGTGCTTTGTTCTCATTGTCTGTGAAACGCCGTTGGCTTAATTGCTTAACTCTGCTGTTGGGAGCAGCAAAGGGGGTAGGAGAGGGACTGGAAATTGTCAGAGCCCTCCTCAGCGTGACTGAAATTCAGGGTAATTGTTGTTATTTTTGAAGCAGTTATTTCCTCTGTTAAGCAGGAGGCGCCTGAGAGACCTCTCCCGGTGTTATTTTTGTAACGAGGCAGTGAAGGCTGGGCAAATTTCGGGCTCTAAAGAACCATTTGGAAGGGGAAGGGGAGATCCTGAGGAGGCCCTTTCTGATCTTTGTGTGTGCAGGACCCCCAGCACTCCTGTCTGCCTGGCAGTTCTTGATGTGTTTTGTGTCCTGTTGGATCCTGTAACACTGAATTTCTGCTTTTGCTCTTCCTCAGGCTGTTGGACTTGTCAGTGTTGTAGGAATGTGCAAAAATCCTCTGAGGAGGAAGCCCTGCTGCCTGTTTGGGGTGTGTTACCTGGATTTTAGCAGCAGGGAGTGTTTGGGTCTCAAGGGTGGGCTTTGGGTGTGAGAGGGGATTGTGCAAGGGAAGGAATTCTTGCTTTTTCTGAGGTTTTGTTCCTTCCAGTTCAGAACCTGGGCCGTCCCTACTGGCTGACCCTGGCCCCCATGTACATCTGGATCCTGATTTTCTTCAGCCAGCCCCACAAAGAAGAGAGATTCCTCTTCCCCATCTATCCCCTCATCTGCCTCTCTGGTGCTGTGGCTCTTATTGCTCTTCAGGTAAGTTGTAGTGGTTTTTAATAAATAATAAATAAATAGCTGAGAATATTTCCCAGCCATTATTTCGTGCTGGCTTGGAGTTGTTCTCCAGCCCCAGGTGGGAATTCCTGGAGTTGTGGTGCTGCAGTGCCAACACCACACAGAATCCAAGGGATTCCATGGGGGTTCAGTGCCCTGCTGATGGGATTGTGCCTCCTTTGGCTGCTCAGCTTTGAGGGCAGGAATGTGGGTGTGTAGGAAATGCATTTTGGGTGTGTTTTAGGAGGAATCCCTCTCTGGGTTCAGGAAAGGCAAAGGGGATCTCGTTCAGATGTTGGGAAATGGAGTCGAAACATTTGGAAGAGGCAGGAGCTGGGTGTTTAGTAAACATCACTTGAACCACTTCACAGAGCAAAGCACTAATAGAGACTGATATAAACCTTCCCAGAGCTGGGAATTATTCATCTCCTGCTGTTCAGAAGGCTCAGGAATGCAGCCAGGAGTCCCTGCTGGAGCCTGTTCCAGCTGTTTGGCCTCATCCTGCTGTGCAGCCCTGCTGGAATTCCTGCCCAGCCCTCAAATCCTTCCCTTGCTCAGATGCTCTTCTCACTCTGGACTTCCATTCATTCCCAAATGAGTTCCAGTCCTTGCCTCCACACAGGATCTGGCTCTGGAAAGTCACCAATATTCTGGGAATTCCTCTGTGCTCTCAGAACATCACAGAGCAATGTTAATTTATTTTTATTTTAAATATGGCTTCAGGAAAATTCAGTGTACATTTCCTGCATATTTTACCACTGTTTGGTGACATTTTGCCCAGTATGGAGCATCCAGCTGAGAATCTGGAACTGGTTGCCCACCAGCAGGACAAGCTTGTCACTCTCCCCCTCCAAACCACGTGTGTTTTTGGTTGTTATGAGAAAAATGCAAACAGGACAAGAGAAACAAAAAGCAGCTGAGGGTAGGAAGTGAACAACCACTCCTGCAGAACAGGAGGGAGGGACCAAGCCAAGGACTGGATGTGTTTCCTCCTGGCTATTCCCAGAAAGGCTTTTAGATTTTAAAAAACCCCAAAACCTAAAGGGCTTCTCTTTTATCAATTTTTCTTTTTTCACATTTTCTTGTATCGATTTTTCTTTCGTTAATAATTTTTCTTTCATCAGTTTTTCTTCTCTCGATTTTTCTTTTATCAGTTTTTCTTTTATCAGTTTCAGAGTCACTTGGGCTTCAAGCTGGCTGCAGAATGTGCTCTGTGTTCTCTTTTATGCACTTCAAAGCTGGGGTTTGTGCAGGCAGGGTAAACAAGCAGAGGTCACTCTGGGAATCTGGGTCATGGAGCTTGTGTTAGGCAAGAATTCAGTCCAGCATGGAAAATCAGGTGGGTCTGTGCTGGGAATTCTGTCTGAAAGGGACTCTTGCCCCTGGTTCACCTTGGAACAACCAATCTGCAGCCCTTGAGAGAGCACTTTAGGTCCAGAGTTGAAACTTTCTTGATACACCCCAAATTATCACTTAAATGTGACCAAACCCTCTGAGTTCTGTGCATTTTTATGGCTCTGAGTTAACCCCAAAGTTCTGGTGGGAGATGCGTTGTCGTAGGGCCTTTATGAAAAAAACCAAAATGAGAATTTTTCTGTGCAGATCAGAGTTGGAATAACTTGATATTGTCTCTTCTTTTTTTTCTATTTACTCTTCCCTAGTTAACCCCAAAGTTCGGGTGGGAGATACATTGTTGTAAGGCCTTTATGAAAAAAAAAAAGAACAAAATGAGAATTTTTTTGTCCAGATCAGAGTTGGAATAACTTGATATTGTCTCTTCTTTTTTTTTTACTCTTCCCTGAGAAATGTTACCACTTCATCTTCCAGCGCTACCGCCTGGAACACTACACAGTGTCCTCCAACTGGCTGGCCCTGGGGACTGTCCTCCTCTTTGGCCTTTTGTCCCTGTCACGCTCTGTTGCCTTATTCAAAGGTTGGTATTTCACTTTTGCTCCCTTCTTTCCTGGCCCTTGGGCTCCAGGCCTGCAAAAGTTGTGTTGCTTTGTCTGTGGAAATCAGGAATCTTGAGGAGTTTGGGTGCTGCAGGGGAAGGGATAAGTTCTGGTGGTGACCGTTAATTAATTATTAATTGCACATTCATTCACATTTATGTGTATTAATTACACATAAATATTTATAGGAATGGATCACCAGAATTGCATCACTTAAAAATCCTCTTCCCTTCACCTTCCACCAGTACAACTGCACTGATCTAAAACCTGCCTGGTGTTAAAGCAGATAATTCAGCTTGCAAATGGATAATCCCACTTGGAAAAGCATTTTCCTGTGTAAAACTTGAATGAGGTGCATGAATCCTTAATGGAATGGATTGGACATTCCTGGAATCACAGCTTTCCCACCCCAGCAGTATTTTTTGGGGGGTTTTGGTGGCCATTGACAGCCAGGACAGGGGAATGTGAATAAAACTGGTGGGGCACCAAGGGTAAGAAGGGAAGCTTTGAACCCAGCAACTTTTCAGCATAGACCAGTTCATTTATTCAATGAGTCACCAGTTAAAAATCTATCCATGAAACAACTTTTTGTTGGCTTTCATTAAATCCCCCTCTTGCTTTTAATTTTATTTCTGCTTTTCTGCTTTCCACAGGCTACCACGGGCCCCTGGACCTGTACCCTGAGTTCCACAGGATTGCCACTGACCCCAGCATCCACACGGTGCCCGAGGGGAGGCCAGTCAATGTCTGTGTGGGCAAGGAGTGGCACAGGTTCCCCAGCAGCTTCCTCCTGCCTGACAAGTGAGTGCTCTCATGGGAAAAAAATGCAATTTGGTGAGGTGGATAACGAGGGGCAGAATAATGAGGGGTATGAAGATGGGTGTGGGGAACCCTCAGGAGCTCGGGCTGTCACCAGCAGTGCCACAAACGGTGTTAAAGTGTCCAAACCAAAGGATTCTGAGGGGTTTTTGGTCACATTGGCCACAAACTGCTGGCAGTCTGTGCTGTGCCTGCTCCTTTAGCTGGGGATGGTGTCCTTGGGTCTGGTTTTGGTGCTCTCCACACTCAGTGTTTTCCCTGCTCCCTGCAGCTGGCAGCTCCAGTTCATCCTGTCGGAATTCCGGGGCCAGCTGCCCAAACCCTTTGCCAAGGGGCCCTTGGCCACCAGGGTCATCCCCACGGACATGAATGACCAGAACAAGGAGGAGCCATCTCGATATGTGAGGATTTATTCATCATTTCTTCCCCTTACCCTGCTGAATCGTTTTAATTCATGCAATACCTGTGAGTGGATCTCCCCATTTCCGTTTCCTGGGGAGTTCCAAACCAAAAAATAATCCCTGTGCAGCACTTGGAAATCTCCCCAATCTTAAGAGTTTCTATTTGCCTTTCATCTGCCAGTTTTAAGGCACAAAGATAATGAAAGAAGCAGCAGAAGTAAGAACTCCTAATTAGTGCAGTTTTGGGTTTAGTGTAGTGTGTTAATGTGATCACAGGAATGAGTGGTTTGGAGTCCCCCACAGAAAATATTTGTCACTGAGCAGGAATTGAAATTTTCCTTTTTATTCCTTTTTAAATATAAAACTATTCATCATATTAGCAGCTGAGGAGGAGGAGGAGGAAGAACTTAATTTGGAACTTAATTGCATTAATGATTTCAGTGGGAATCTGCTAAGATAATGTACATTGGTATTATTGATTTATTTCCTGGTTGAACTAAGCTAAACCAGTGCATAAATAGGAATATTTAAAAATTATTGCTAGCTAGCATGTTTAAAATTACTAACAGGTTAAATCTTGGCAGTCTTCTGGGTTCAAACTCTTTATTTTGAGGCTCATTATGCAGTTGCTGGAAATGGGAAGGAGGCGTGCTCCCACCTGAGAGGAGCTGTCTGCTGCACTGCATTTAATTTATGAAATCTTTTAACTGGGGCTTATTTTTAGCACAGACAGCTGGCTGCTGCACAGCCTGTGACTAATGGAGCAAAACACACTTTTGTTTCATGCTTGTTCCTTAATGTCACCCTACAACTTTGGTATTTCTCATGGCAAGCTCCAGGGCCTGCGACTTCAGAAATCAGAAATTAAACGGGGGGTTTAAAACTCTTCCTTTTGACCTGGTAATTACACCAAGAGATCAAGACTTTTTCCCCAGAATTAATGATTACAAGCACATTCAGATTTTTTTTTTAAAAAAGAGAAGAAAAATTAGCAAGAACTGGGCAGGACTATGAGAGGGAATAAATCTAAACAGCACGAGGCTGTTGGCCATTTAAAGGGGAGAAAACCAAAGGTTCAGGAGGATTATCAGAGCCATGGATAAAAGCAGTGAATGGCTCCAGATCTCACTGTTTCAGGTGTGAGTTACTGCTCTGCTTGGCAGTGGGAGAGGGAGCCTCAGTGCTGCTGTTGCTATGAGACACTGGGGAGGGAGTGATTGGATCCTGTGCTGCAATCTCTCCTTCCTTAATCACGTTGAGCAGCACTTACCTTGCACTTGCCCTCCTGGGGAGGTGCATTTGGCTCTGAAACTGCTAAGGAAAAGATAAGGAATGTTATTTCTTACCAAGATACACCCAGGCAGGACCAGCAGATTGGGCCTGAAAGCTGTTAGCAGCAGCTGCCTTCAGAGAAAGTGCTTAAAACCTCCTTTCTCTCCACTTGTGACACCATCCAGAGCCCATGGCAGCAGCAGATGTGCCCTGAGCTCCAGCTCTGTGCTGTTCCCACTCCTGTCAGTCAGCATGGGATCCAGTTTAGCTCTCCTCCTCTTGGCAGAGCAGTGGCATCAAAGAAAGAAAGAGTGGGAGGAGGAAAAGGAAAGGGGAGCAGAAGAGGAGAGGATGTGATTTAGAAATCCCTCGCAGCTTTGCTCACTGAGACTCATTCCTTTCTTTCATTTCAAGGGCTGTGCATCACCCAGGTGTTGTGTAAATCCCCAGATCAGTGCAGAGGGGCTGTGTTGGCCCTCTGAGCAGGAGGAGGATTATCCTTGGCTTCACTGTAATGTGGGAAAATAGAGGGGAAACCTGGCTGGCACCTGGAGTTTGGATTCCCAGCCCTTTTAGGGCGAAACGAGTGAGATCCTTGAGGCAGCAAATTGTCTTTGTCTGAATGATTCCACATCACTTCCAGAGAAACTTGCTTAGTGGTTTGGGACTCCTTCTGCTAATGAGCCAGAACCTCTCCCAGGGCCTGGAGTGTTCCTCTCACACAGAGCAAGGAGTGGGTTCAGCATCCTCAGCTGCATTTCCTGTGGTGGAATTTCATTTGCCACTCAGCTGGGATGCCACGGAGCCATCTGCTGCCCACCTAATTAATGAAATTGTTCCCAGCCTAAATTGTTACATTAAACCCCAAAGGTGCTCCAGAAAAGGGAGCTCGAGCATGGCCAAGGAGGTTGGCAGTGAAATTTTGTGGGAGAGTGAAGTGAAATCCCTCAGGGAAGAGTTGGAGGGAGTGAGGCAGGATAAGACACAGGATTCCCAGCAGGAAGGAGGAGATTGTGATTCCCCTGTTGGATTCTCCTGTTGGATTCCCCTGTTGGATTCTCCCTCAAAGGTTCTGCTTGAAAACACTCAAATTCTGTTCCCTGTGTCCTGCACCAAGCATTTCACCTGAAACCCTCTTTTCATTGCTGTGAATGAGCACAGACAACCAAAACCACAGGAAATAAAGCCCTGGGATATCCTTTTTCCTGCAGATTGACATCTCCAAATGCCACTACCTGGTGGACTTGGACACAGCCACGGAGAGCCCCAGGGAGCCCAGGTACTCCTCCAACAAGGAAGAGTGGGTGACCATTGCCTACAAGCCATTCCTTGATGCTTCCAGGTAGGATTTGCACTCTGGACAAGGAGGGATGAGGGCTTGGCAGTCTTGTGATTTCCTGTTTTGCAAAAGTGGAAAGGGAGGAGAGATCCGTGGGGAAATGCCAGCTTGAAATCCAGTTTTCAGCAAAGTGGAGCCTTTGTCAAACCCCTGCTTGCAAAATTTATGAGCTAAGTTGCTTTAGAGGGTGAAGCTCTGTGAGGAGGGTGGTGACAAGGAGTATTTTTATAAAGAAATAAACAACTCCTTTATAAAGCTTCCTGCTGAAGCAATGTTTTTTGGGTTTTTCCAAAGAAATGAGGGGGATGGCACCTCCCCCCAAAAGACTTTTCACTCTGTCTTGTCCCAGCCAGATTCAAGACAGGCATAAATCAGTCTCAGAGGAGATGAGCTCTTCAAAATTTTATGAAAGCTGGCAGAGAGAGGAGGCAGCCAGCAGGGCCACACCTTTATTGGGCACCAGAAAATCCATGGAAGAGATCCCTGCTGGGATCTGTGCTGCTCCCTGAGCCCCTTGCTGCTGTGTCTGGGCAGGAACCTGTGGGGAGCAGAGATGGGATTTGCTCCCCTCCAGTCAGGGAGTGGGATCAGGGATTTCAAACTGGGAATGTTGTTCCTACATTCCTGCAAACACAAAAACCCTCAGCTGTGCAAGGATCTCCTTTAGTCCCTCAGAGCTCTGGTCACAAAGGTGTCACCCCAGGACAGAGACTGAAAAAACCTCTGTAAAGAACTAACCCAGAGTTCAGTGCCCTCCTGTTTTCCATGAGAGACCTGCTTGCCTCCTTGGGCTCTCCAGGGAGTGGGGCTGGGAGGAGCAGGGGGAGGGAGGGATGATGTTTGAGCAGCTCCCAGGAGAGCTCTGGTGTTCCCAGCCTGCTGACACAAACAGCTTTCCTTGGCAAGGCCTTCCATGAACTGTGTTTTCCAGGAGAACCTGCAGCACTTTGGGAAGGGAGGAGGAGGAGGAGGAGGAGGTGGCCAGTGAGTTTTGTTATTGAGGCACCAAAGGCACTCCTGGTGCAGAGGATTTGCCCTTCAATGTGCATTTCTGCCTTAAAGCCACATTTGTGTGTTCTTAGAGCCACCCCATCTTTGGAGCTGAGTGGAGCTTTCAGGTTGACAGCACAAGGAGTTAAAAAAAAAACAAACCAAAAAAACCCCAAACCCATCGAGCACCTCCCCAGCTCAGCCCAACCCGAAGTGCAGCTCTGGTGGTGTGAAAATAAATAATGAAATAGATGAAATAAATGAAATAAATGACCCCAGCAGCTCAGTCCTGCTGCACTGGAGGCTTCTGGGGCTCTCTGTGAGCCTCCCATTGACGTCAGCAAGTGCAAATGTAAATCTCAGCTGGCTCTGATAAATGGTGCTGCTAATTGAATTAGAGAGCACTCCCAGCCACCAGCTAATTATGCTCCTCAGGAAGCTGCTCTGCCAAGGTCCATTTAATTCTGTATTGGCTGAGAGCTCCGAATCTGGCACAGGAAAGGGGGAATATATCACAGCTCCCCACTGAGGAGCACATATTTCCCAGCTCTTTAGGCTGAGCTGTCTTGCTTGCTCCAAACACTTGGGTTTTCCATCAAAAATAAAATAAAATAAAATTCTCAGTGCAAAATTAACGATTGGGTCACCTTGTTTGAGCATAGCATTACCCTGGTTTGATAGGAGGCTGTCTCATTCCCTTTAATGGTGTTTGCCTCCAGTTGTTTTCCATGTTTTGGTTTTTCAGGCAGCTGAATTATTTCTGAAATGGTGTGTGTTGGTACAGAATTTAACCCCCAGTGCGAGTGCAAACCTTGAAGGGTTTTCAGAGAGCTTTGATCATGAGCTTCTTGTGGCTGGGAGGCTCTGGGACCTGCCCAGGTGGGACTGAGACCTGTCCCTGTGACACTGGGACCTGCCCAGGTGGGACTGAGACCTGTCCCTGTGACACTGGGACCCGCCCAGGTGGGACTGAGACCTGTCCCTGTGACACTGGGACCCGCCCAGGTGGGACTGAGACCTGTCCCTGTNTCCCTGTGACACTGGGACCTGCCCAGGTGGCTCTGGACCTGCCCCTGTGGGACTGAGACCTGTCCCTGTGACTCTGGGACCTGCCCAGGTGGCTCTGGACCTGTCCAGGTGGCTCTGGGACTTCCCCAGTGGCTCTGGGACCTGTCCCTGTGGGACTGAGACCTGTCCCTGTGACTCTGGGACCTGCCCAGTAGCTCTGGGACCTGTCCAGGTGGCTCTGGACCTCC
>VZTZ01015096.1:425665-531272 GCA_013400955.1 Drymodes brunneopygia | reverse complement strand
GGTGGGGAGAGCGCGGGGTCTCACGCCGAGAGACCCGCACGATGCGGACCCCGCGCGCTCCCCGCCGCATCACGGCCGCTGCCGGGACGAAACCCCGTCCCTGCCCTTATCCCCATCCCCATCGCGGGGCACTCACCCGGGCTGCCGGCGTGTCCCGCGGCGGGAGGCGAGGAAGGGCGGCCGAGGCGGTTTCGGGACGGAGGAGGAGGAGGGGGAGGTGGAGGAAGACGCNATAGTGATAATAATAACAATAATAATATCAATGTTTAAAATTACGCTTCGTTTTACTTTTACATTATTTTTCCTGCTGCATCTCCCAGCCGCGCCGGACCCCCCTGCCCACCGCCCGCAGCCGTGGCGGAGCTGCCCCGGTTCCGCGTTTGAATGCGGGCAGCGCGCAGGTCCCGCGCCCCGCGCAGCGGCACCCGCTCCGGTAGGGTCACCCCCCTCCCGCACTGGATAGCCCCGAACTTAATTCCCATTGAAACCAAGTCCTTGACAAATAACTTCAACGCTTTTCTTGGTTATAAAGCTGTGTCCCTTTTAAACGCCAGCAGCCGCGTTTGAGGCTGCAACTTCTTGCAGTGGTGAATTTCCCAGGCCGGGCTGTACGGGAGGCAAAGGATTTCCCTTCATTGTTCTGAAATTCCCCTTCATAATTTCATTCTCCTGGTTCTGGGAGAGAGCACGCCGCGGAGCAGTGGGTTGGGCTTTGCCGGCATCCCGATGCGCCAGGTTCAGGGTCCCCGCTGAGCTCTCCCTCCCCAGGGAATGCAAACCCGTCCTGGCCAACCTCTCCCCTCGAGTCGCTCCTGGGCCCTATGCTTGCTTTTCCCTCGAGCCGCTTCAGAATCAGACTTGATTGCCACAAGCCAAGCAGAAACCGACCTTCCAAAGGGGAGGGTGACAGGTGAGAACTCACCACCTCCAGACGGCTGCAGTCTCGAACAAACCCGGGCTCTGGTCCACAGCCCCCCACTGCCCGTTTCGCCCTTCACCGAAAGCAGAACTCGGTGGCTGATGTACAAAAACTGTCCTGGAAGCCTCTTTCCACCCAAGAGGTGGCACTGATGAGCCCACACCAGCATGTTAATGGCCTTGGCTTTACCCTGACAGGACTTGCTCTCCACTGTTCCTGGGCTTTTCCCTCCACGTGCGAGTGATTTTTCCCACACCTTTCCACACCACTTCACCGTGATGCACACTCAGAAATCCTCATTCTGGGACTTGAATAATCATGGATGAAAGCCCTGGGAAAGGCCATCTCTGAGACATCCCTCTATCAATCCATGCTCTAGTCTACTCCCTACAGCTTTTGCCATCTTCTTGCTTCAAATTTGCCTAAACCCAAGGAACAAGTCAAGCCGTGCCAGTTTGGGACATGAAGCTCAAACCAGTCATGATTATGCTTTAGTCATACAAGTAAGCACCCCAGTCCTGGGAAATGGAGTGACCCAAGTGACCCAGAGGCCACAGGCAGTCACCACCAAGACGCCTGATCTACAGAGGACATCTTTAAGCTCCTTCATTCTATGTCCAGGTACTTACACATTGTGCAAAACAAAACTTCTGTCTTGATAAGGCAGAGAGACCAATATACAAGTAAACCTCAGGGGAAGAGCTGTGAAGTGTTTTGATTTTGGGAGATGGCACAGGGAGTGCAGTGCAGCAGCTCAAACACTTGGGGATATCTTTATACATGAAATGCAGGACTCCACGCTGCCAATTCCTGGGTAATGTCCATAATAAATATGGCTCTTTAGAAAGTTTTGTTAGTCCCTGGAAAGAAAACCAGCCAGCAAATCTGACACTTTTACCTGTGCAATACAGGTAAGGCAGCAGGGGCACAGAAACCTCTCTGAGCCCAAGGATGCACCCTCAGGGCTGCAGGGGGCAAATTAAAGCCAAACCTCATCCCAACATGAAATGGATTCTCCCCTGTCCACTCACTCTTAAGCCTGAGGGCCCTAATACCGAGTCTAGAGCTCACATCCTTTCCCCCTGCCTATTCCAAGAGACTTCCCCAACATCTAAGCCACACAGCAGCTCCCCACTCTTACTGCATCCTTCCAAGCTGTAAATCCAACAAGCAGGAAGCACAGTATCAAATGCTTTTCCAAAAAAGGTCTCAATAAATTCTCCCTACTGTTTCACTCAACAGGCCCACCGAAAGCAGTAGCAGACACAGGCAAATGCAAAACAAACCCTGCTGCAAGAACAACCTGTGTCCATATCAAATGGCTCCATCCCACCATTCCCCTGTGGTGCCCCCATAGCACAACCCCACCATGCAGTGCCACTAGACAGGAAAGCAGGGAAGGCTGAATTAATCCCCTCTGGGTGTGGGGGGAAGGGGTTGGCTGATGTCCTCCCCAAAACTGCCATCAAACCCGCCTGACCTGATGCATTTCTGATCCAAACAGGGCACTTGTGACCATGAAAGGGGTGACCACGAGGACTGTGTGCCCAAGTGCAGAGCCAGCTGCAGAAAATGCTGGCCAAAGGGGCCCGTGATGCCCTTGATAAGCCACACCCTGGTTGGGCTTAGTATAGGTGGGATGGGAATGCCATTACAGCCTCTGAAGCCCATGGCAGTGGTGAGGCTGCTGCCTTCACCAGCCCCAGCAAAAGCCCCACAGGTGGGAACCTGTGGGCCTAAACCAGTACTCACCACCAGAAAATAATCTCTCTCCTCTCTCCATGGGTCAAGTCATGAGCAGCATATTATTTACAAGCACCTGGAAGGGAAACACCGGTACATGGGCAATTTCAGACTTCCCAAATGCAGTCCCTTCCCCCTCAGGTGTCTGATTTGCTAAGGTTTAGTGCCTGTAAATTTAAAGCTACTGTGTTTTCCTGCCATCTTATTTTTTATTCCTGCCTTCAGGGCTTTGTAAGGAATATCGCTGCATCAAAGGAGTCAATTTATGACTGGTATTTTTGAGCTCTGGTTTCAACAGCCACGTGAAAACAACAGAGAAAAAACCTCACTTTGCTGGTTTTTATTCAAAAAATACTGTTTTACCCATTGGAGCTGGAGAGGGTTGTGTGGAGGGGATACCAACCCTGCCACCCATGTGAGTTTGACACTCTTCTTGGGGGCTGAGAAAGAAGCTTCTGTGGTGGGAGAAGGAAGAATTGCAGCAGGATGAAAGTGGCTGTGTGGAGCACATTTCCCCATGTGGTGCTGGAGTTGTTTATCCCCGTGGCACAACTGCACGTTCTGCTGCCTCATCCTGCTGATGCTGGTTCCAGAGCAACTCCAGGCCAGGGGCTGCTCCCCTCCCTCCCTGGAGGCACAAACTAACAGGAGATTTAAATGCATGAAATCATGTCTGAGGAGCCAGATGGGCTAGGCAAAGCCTGATGTCAAGTAGTGCCACAGCATCCTCCTGGAAGAGGCTGTGACATCAAACACCTCCCCAAATTATGTACAAAGCACATTTAACACTTCCATCTGAAAGCAACCAGCACGTTCCACACACAGCAAAGGAAACAAACAAACAAACAAACAAACAACCTCATCAGCACAGGAAGCCTCTAGCAAAGCTATGTATAAAACATGATTGATATTGATTAATTAAAATCTGCCCATCACATTGTTTTGGAGGAGGAAAAACAGGGTGTTTTAATTTCACCTTGATCCAGACTGAGGGCCTAGAGGCATGTGACCAAATTTGATGGGTTGTACATTGTTTCAATCAGAAATCACTAAAAAACCACAAGAGTCTGTGCAGAAGAGGCATCTCTGTAGCACTTTGTGACCAGTCCCTTCTCTGGTTCTGTAGGAGCCTTTCACAGCACAGCCAATGTCATGAAACTCCTGCAGCTCCCTTGAAACTCATCCCAGATCTGTCCAAAACTTGGATCAGGCTCGTAAACCTCAGACAAGTTTAAAGCTGATGATGAATTAAGGTACAAAGTGAATATTTTCTCCTCCTGGAATTTGTTATTAAAAGCCCTGAGTTTCCAAAGTGGACAAATAGTTCCTAACTGAGTAATTAATTACCTTCCCATCTCCTCTCAATGCCGCAAGCCATCCATTAGTGGATACCAGTCATCCAAAGGGCACTTAATACGTGACCATTTTTCTTGAGATTTTGGGGGTGGTGGTGGTATTTTATCAATTTATTTTAACAAGAACTGCTTGCCTTGTACCTCCGTTGGAAGCAGCTTGTTCCAGATATTTGACATTTGGAGGTCAGGATGGATACGGATCTTGTGATCTCTCTTCATCCCTCACAGAAAAATGCACAACTTGAAATGACATCACATTTTGAATCCTGTCACTGGAAAAAAAAATCCCTTCTTTTCTGGGGGGAAAATAAATAAATCAGCCATCCAAATCTATCTGGGAAGAAGCAATTCTGAATTTCTTATTTATTTCTTTTAGGACCTTTCTCAGCTAGCTCTGGTTTGGAGCATACCCAGACATTCTGGAGCTGAGCTAAACACTTCAGAGCAGTGCTCTTAAATCTGGAAAGAAGCCCCCAATGAAATTTAGAAAGGACATTTGGATCCAATAAAGTTACAGGTGTGCTACTCAATCACTAAGCTTCTAGGAGCACCCATGCTTCCGTTTGCTCTTGCACAAGGAGGACAAATCCCAGGTATTGGAGGATATGAGCATAAAAATCATGTGGAAAAGCCACGAGGAGCAGAAGGCAGAAAGAAAAGGAGCCTTTCCTGTCTATGGGCTTTAAAGTGATTTATTTTTAGCCTACAGTTTGCTGCTAGAGCCTCTCATCCGTAGCTTTTAAGGCTGTTACTGCTGAGGTCTCACCTTGTCTTAAGGGTTTAAGGGTTAAAGGTTTAAGGGATGCTTTGCCAAATCTGGGTTGCAGCAAGACACCACTGCAGAATATAACAAGTGCATTATATTCCACTTCCATACAGAGCTAACAAATTTATAGGCTGTCTACAAAATCTTCTTTCTCTTATCCCTATAATTACCTTCCCTAAAATTCACCAGGCAAGGGCAATAATTCAAATAACCTCGATTTCCCACTAACCTAAATGTTAATCCTAGGCTGGTTCCTGTGCTTCAGCAAATCTTTTCTGACCTTGCAATTGTAAGTATGATGCTGTTTAAGAAACTCTGCCTGTCTGAATCTCAATCAGAGGCATATGGGTGAGAGCAAACCACTTCATAAGGTACAGAGAGCTCTCTGTGCCTAAATTGAACCATGCACACAAACATAATTTCATATCCTGTCACCCTTCTTTGCTGCTTCAATGCTGTGGTCACAACTATCTGCTATGAATAAGTGACCATGGCAGGTGTGTGAGATTTTGGCCACCACACACAGCAATAACCATCCAAGGAAACTCAGAGGTGATCAAGAGAAGCCAGGAGGAGAGAAAAAAAAAATACAAGTTTCAGCTAAGATGTGGATTTAATGAGCTTGATTCGCCCTGTGCAGATTCCTAATGGGACACAGATCCAGGTGGGTGACAATTTATACCAACTGAGGAACTGTCTCTTAATGCCAATATCACAACAAAACTTCACTTTTCTTCTGCCCATTCATAGTCCTGACTATTTGTGCTGGAAGTTTTTTGAGGCAGAAAATTCCAATTTCTGGACCTGCTTCATGCTATGGGATCACAAGTGCAGCATGAGCTCCCAGGCAGTATGACAAGACAAGTAATAAAATATTTATCCTCAACTGCCTTCCGTGCTTGTATGCTCTGCAAAGGAAATAATCAGAAGTAGAGCCACCAATTTACAGCTGGAGTCTTCAAAAGGAACAAAACCATGTGCCATATCCACATCTCTCTTGAAAACAAATGTTTTCATACCTTGAACCATTGCAGCACATTTTCATTTCTTGCATAATAATAATAATAATAATAATAATAATAATAATAATAATAATTTAAAAATCTATAATTATAGATTATAAAAAAGCTCACATGGCTTAAAAACAGAAAGGCCTTTCCATAATTATATTAGCCAAGCTGCAACCTTGATATACAACAGGGCATATGATGCTCAGAGTCGGGCCCCAAACTCACCTGCAGATACGAGGGAAGGACCAGGCGCCTGTGCTTACCAGGTGGTGGAGGGAGCTGCTTCCTGCTGTGGTGGTGGAGGTGCCAGTGAAGGAGGTGGCAGAGTTTCTCCAGCAGCAGCACATGGAGCCCAAAGACCAGAAACCCCTGGAGCAGTGTGCTCTGCAGAGCATTTCCTCCACTGCCAGGTCTCAAGAGCAGCGCTGATGCCAGAACTGCCACTGCCTTTTTCCAGGAATACCAAAGCACAACCCATCCTCACACCCCAGAGCCCTCCAGATGCCCACTCCCCAGTCCCCTGCATGGCACAGCACGGTGCCTTTCCCTGGCAGCCAGCAAAGGCTTCACCAGCACACAAACACAACTGGAATGTTTCCAGAGGATGCTCAGGTGCAAAGGGCTGCTGGATGGTGGTGGCAGAAGGGGACAGCAGCTGCACACTCAGCTGAAAACAAAGTTGTGGGACCTCCTCCCAGTACTGCTAGACCAGGAGAGACCAAGGGCCATCACATCCCAGTTTGGGGGATGAGCAGGTGCCACAGAGGCAAACTCCACCAAATCATTCGGTTTCAACCAGTGCAACTCCTCAGTGAGCGAGATACACAGCCAAGGACCTTCCCCACCCTCCCTCTCTGGATCTCCTAACTCATGTCTTATTTTAAGAAGGGAATTAAATTGTCCAGTAGCCAATAAAGAAGCTACCTGGGAATTTCTGCCTGTTAATCTCTTCATGCCGTGCTCTGGGGTTTTCTTTTGTTCAAGTTACAGAGAAATGAGGGGCTGAGCAATCCTTGGCTGGGGAGAAAAGGGACCACATGTGACCAGAGTTTATGAAATACAAGATTTTACAGCAATGGCATTATGGTTGGGTGTGAAACTGTAACACAGCACCAAGCAGCTTGCCAGCAGTGGGGCAGCACCAAAGAGTGTTTGAAGTTTGCGCAACAGGGGCATCTGCCAAGGTTAAGGGTGCTACAAGCACAGGGAGGGCTCTCTGGAGCCACTGGCCCCAGGGAACCCAGGAGAAGCTTCAAGATGGACCCAAAATCTGCACAACAGATTCAGACTCTTTGGAAACCAACAGCAAGAAGTAAGCAGGGAGGAAGAAATTCTGAAAGGAGTGTTTCCAACACTGAATGACCGATTTGAGGTGGCTCAGTGCTGGTCACGCAAACACAACTTCCCTCTTGCCTCCATTGAGATAATTAAGGTCAAAAGCACTTAGTAAAAGACCTGCAACTTTGAAAAATGAATCCACTTTCTGCAGTGCGACAAGGTGGCTCTTTTCTCCATGTCAGCAGAAAGCCTCCTGTGCCTCCATCTGTAAGAAAAGTGAAAGAGCCAAAGCTGCAGCTGGCCAGACCATGGGATGGGACCCACCCCACCCAGTAAGGCCAGGGCACTGAGCACTGGCAAGTGGAATTGTGCCTAAAGGCATTGAGAGTACCCACAGAAAGGATGGAGAGGAGCTCCTGGTGTCTCAGGCTTTTATTGCACAGAAGGAGAAATAAATAATCTAAAGGCTGAAATTTTCAGAGATGAAACAAAGTGAAAGGCAGTGAATTCCCCCTCCTCGTAATGTCAAAACTGATGTGTGGTGGTGGGGCTAAACTTATTTTGCTAAAGCAATTCTGAATCACCTGTCCCTTCAGTCAGGAGATGCTCTAAGTGGGCCCAGCTATTTCAGCAGGTCTCAGCTCTCACATCAGAAAGGATGTGGGGAAATAACTATGAACAGCTCCTAAGACATAATTTCACAGTTTTATAGAAGAGGTCATTATCCCGCATTACTGCATTTAAATGTGCGATTTCAGTTGTGAATATACTTCATAATCTTCTCATACTTGCCACTGATTCTGGCCTATTGTCTAACGCCTTTAAGTACTTTCTAAGACCTCGGTAATTGAAATGCTGAGGTAGAAAATTACTGTATTACAAGCAGGGAAATTCATGCCTAGAGGAGAAGTGAATTGACCTGGAAGGTCGCATCCATCCGTGGCACAGCTGGGAGTGGGGCATCAGCTCCTGCTGTCAACATCACTGCTCCCAGGCAGAGTGTCCCCAGTCACCCAGAGGACATCTGAAATGGGGTGTTGTAAGCTTTTAGAGCAGCAACCATTTTTAGAACTCAATAGGGCTTATAATTGAATTCTTTAAAAGGGTTACACTGTCCTCAGAAACTCATCACTTCCCTCGAATGGCCCTTTCATTTCCATTTTTTCCCCTCAGTTTGGGTAAGGTTTGAAGCCCAGCAATGTTGTAGTTTGCATAAACAAACAAGCCTCAAATTCATAAATAGCTCTTCACATCCTTTGTGTGTGTATTCAAGTATTTCACAAGGCACCCGTGGCAGCCATTAGCACTTCTAAATGCTTTTTGAAGTAACGGATTGATTTTTCTCTGTGTGTGTGTCCTTCACTGGAACTGGCTCCCAAATTCCTCTCTGCTGATGAGTGAGGACTGGTGGTAGCGGTCCCGTGAGGCAAAGTCTGCGTTCTCCTCCGTGAGCTGCCTGGTCTCCATGCCAACTGTGGCAAAGGACGGTGTCACCACGATCTGCTCCTGGGGAGATGGCCTTCTCCTGCAAACAGACAAGCAGAGGTCCCTGCATCACCCCTTGTTTGTTATCCATTACTAGCCATGCTCTCGGCTCTGCAGACAAGGCTGGTTGATTCCATGAGAGGCTAAATCCTTCTCGGTGCCCTTTGGAGGCACAGAGCTAACCTGAAAGCATTTTTCTTAGAAGGCACAAAAAAATGCACTCCCTTTCCCCAAATAAACACTGCAAAATGCACATTTTCATAACAAATGGGTTTCTTCTTTGGATATTCACCTTCCACACTGTGCAAGAGAAGAAGGAGCACAAATCATTTCTAATGAAAAATATCCTTATGGTTTCCTAAGAAAAAAAAAATTGCAATAATTTTTGTAACTTTTAAATGAAACAGGAGATTTTCCAGCAATCTCTTCATCCCAGAAGCTGATTTTAAGAAAACCTTCTTGGCATTTTTAAATCAAAACTGTATGACAAATATAGCACTGACTAAGACCTCATCAAGAACCTAAGAGCCTTAGAGGTGTCAAGAACTCTTGGCTGCCTCCAACTCCCTTGCAGTCTAATGGGATTTATTCTTTTTCTCTAATTCATTAAAATACCTTGACTGGATTTCAGGAAAACAAGGCTTAGAAGAAAAACTCTAAATTACTTCAACGCAATTTCTTGTAGCACAACATAGATGGGCTTCAAAATGACCCACCCAATTCCCAAGCAGAGTCCAAGTTGTCTTTGAGCCTAGTATGAGCAGGAGCCCTGGCACTAGGATAAGGTGACCAAGCTGGCTGGCTGGCCCAGAGATTGCACTCTTTGAGGAGAGAGAAACAGGATCCGTTTCTACCTTGGGCACTCACCAGATCTCCTCAGAGAGATGCTTTGAAGACATGCTGTCTCCAAAGCACCAAGGACTCTGTTGGTCTGGTAAACCAAAGATAAAATCCCCCTGAGAAAACAGCACCTCTCCACATGAGAGGCAGGGATAGTTTCTCCTTTTCACACATGGTCATTCTCCATGAAGCCTCACACCTCAACCAGACTCCCATGGGGATTTCTGACTACGGGCAGGAGACATGGCTGAGATGCACCAAAGGACAACTGGGAGGAAAATGCTGTTCTGTCATCACAGAGACACTGAGCTAAAATGACCAGCCACAAATCTGCCTGGGGTGGAAGAAGACAGAACTGCCTGAGATATGAAGCAGCAGGGTCTGGCTCACTGTGCCATGTGTAATTCCAGCAGCATTTCAGCATGGCCCCACTCACCCTGTTCCCAGCCCCAACTCCTCACCCTCGGCTTGGGCTTGTGTCACCAGCCCAGCAGATGTTGTGCAAAGGGACAGGGAACAATCCCTTACTCCAAATGAGACATGCAGAAAATGTATGTGGTGGTGCATCCCACTCCCCCTGCCCCTCGGGCTGCACTGTGATCTGAGAAATGCTTGTTAGGCCTCAGCCTTGACAAACAGCACCTGGGCAAAGCTCCTCTTGAGCTTGTCAGAAACACTGTCTGCTCCAGGGAACCAATGCTAACAGCTCCTGGTTTTTAATGGCTATCAGTGGAAACTTATTTTTCTTGCATGAGTTAACAACCCAAGTGGAACAACATTTTTGTTACAGAACGTTCAAAGAAAGTTACTGACTGAAATTGCGGCCAGGATGGAAAATTACTATGACCAAAGCCAGCTCTCTTGCTACACTGTGAGCAGCAGTCCAGAGTGAGACCCTGTGAGCTCTCCTGGCCCACAGTGGGCTGAGATCAGCATCTCCCTCTGAGTGGGGCCTCTCAGAGCAGAGAACTTTCAAGTTTGCTGTACTTGGAGGACCATTGACAAATGCTGATGATGGAGCCTGGGCTGATTCCCCCACTCCTCCAGGTTCAACCCTTCACCTATTGAGAAGATGCAAAGGCATCATAATTCCCTAAGAATCTTTTGTTAAATGGTTTAAATTAAGCTCTAAGTTAAGTGCTGTTATGCCTAAGACCTGCCATAGGCACCTCAGAGATACCTCACCCCTGGATTCTCTCCCCAACCACCTCTGCTACCAAAATCATGTGGTCATGTTATAGGAACTGTGGGCAGAGACAGGACCTGGCAAGACAGACCAATGTGCTTAATTGCCTGGACTTCCATTTATTTTAAGGGAGCCACCAAATTGGCACATGGCAGCTTGTGTTGCACAGTCCTCACTACAGCATTTACTCACCCCAACAAAAAAGAAACTCAAGAGACTGAGAAAATCAAAGCCCACTGCTCAGAGGCAGAGGTGATCATAAGCTGCTATAGGAAACCCAACATGATGGAATTAATAATTAATAGCATCAAATAACATTAACAAAACTAGTTAATAGCCAACCACACAAAACCCTCAAGGCTTTCTGGGAATCAAGACCCCAAGACAATGCTACTACAGTCCCATGCAAACTCAGTACAGAATGGTTCCTTCACCACAGACCGTGTTTATCATATTTACCCCAAAGTTATTGCAGCTCCCCCACCCCAGATTTCCTCTCTGAAACTTGAACATGGCTGCCATGTGTGCCTGTTCCACCACTACCAGATGGATTCTCTTTCAGTAAATGGTGGGTGGAAGGGAAGGAGTCTCCAATTTCTCATTTCCTTTCACATTTTCCAGTTCAACCTGAGCCATAAATTTTGAGCACAGACCTTTGGGGTAAGATAAAGCTTCAGGCACCAAGATATGGTTATCAGCTGACATTTCCACACACAAAGCAGAGGAGACTCCTGCTTCCCCACACAAACAGCCAACCCTGTGCCAGGCTAATGAGAGCAAACAGCTCTTTCTACCATTAAGAATAACCCTGAGTATGCAAGAAGGGGAAGAAAGACTGCTTAAGGTAATAAGCAAGTCAATTCTTCCAGCCCTCTGTATGCACATTAGTGGGTCACGGGAACAACAAGCAGTGTGTTGGTCACTGCCAAGTGACTGGTACCAACCTGCATGAAGTGATCAAAACCGACTTAATCCAGCCAAAGAAACTGAAATTTGCTGCTGCTCCTACGGAGAAAAGGCATGAGAAGTCAGTGTGCTGCTAATTCTCTCATAATAGCATTACACCACTGAACTTTTGCATAAAATCTCAAACCAGCACACTTGTTATTAGCCTGCAGTACCCAAAGATTTTGTGATAGTGAGAATATTCCTGCAGTCTTCCTACATGCTGTGCCTTTTAAACAACTGTCCAGAAATGAACACGAATTTCCTATGGAGAATAGCTATGCATTCCCAGCCTGACAGCTTATTAAACCCCAATAAAGCATGAGCAAAGCACAGACTCCAACCACAGTATCTTTCACTCCCTGGACTGCAAAAACCATTCCCACTGCAGGGATGGGGAGACAGGAGGAGCCATTCAGCCAACCTCAGCCAGGGGGTCTCACCATTCATTCCCTCTTGCCTGACCCCACAAAGAGCTGGCTTAGCTTATTACACCAACACTGATTTCTTTTCTGATTTCTCAGTAGAGTTAGTTTCCTGCACTGTCTCTCTGCAGGGGCAGGGAAGTGCCACAGCTGGAAGCAAAAGCAGCAGAAGTTTATGGTGAGGGACAGGGAGAACTGAGCCCTGTCAGCACCTGCTGGATTTGGCTGCTGGGGAGGAAGAGAGAAAGGATGTGCAAATCACAGGGCATTTCCCCTCCCAAGGTCTTCATCTAGCCCCTAATCCAGAGCATCTCGCAGGCCAGTGTCTCCCAACCTTTCTAGACAGAAGGGTTATTTGATCCTTTGAAGAACAAACTCACAGATCATCGGGAGCCTTGTGACCACAAAATAACATTCCCTCACAGCCAAGTAAAAATCAGCTGAATTTTGATTTACTTCTAACATTTTCAATGCCTTGCATTGTTTTACTGTATGCATGAGAATGCACGTGCCAAAGAAGCCAAGAAAAAAAATGTCCAATCATGCCGCTGTTTCTCAGATCAGCTTCCAAAATGCTCTACAGAGCAATTCTTATTGAGAATTCAGACAGAGAAATTCTTACTAAAGTGATTTTTGGTAAATATTTCAAAAGCAGACTACAGAGATATAATACAGTGAGTATACAAAGGCAAAAAACATTCCAACACCTGAAAACATTATTTGTGTTTCATTTAATATATGGGGCCATAAACAACTTCGTTAAAACTCATATGTATTTCAAAAGATACAAATTAGCAACTACTATTCACAGTCTCAGCTCTTTTCTACTATTCCCTGCAGATATATAGAAAGGAAGTCACTTGAGTAGGAAAAGAACAGCTGAGCAATGTTTGGATTGTGGTGATTAGTTTTTGGTTTCTCATCATCTGCCTTTTTGAAATCTAGTACATACTTACCTACTGTCCAACAATCCTTCACCTAAATAAACCCAGGCAGCTATTTCTGCACATATTGCATATGAACTCAGGCTCTTGATTTTTCTCATTCTGGACAAAAAACTGCACATCCAGGCATGAACTCAGCTATGTATGCACACACCTCCCTATGGATGGATGGATGTATCATCACTCATGAGCAGGTGAGGATGCCCACACCATGTCCCTGCAGAGACAGAGAGCACTGCAAACCCCCCCAGGGGCCTTGCCAAGGAGCTGTGGGCTCTCATGAGCTGCTTGCTGAATGTGCTTCTCTGTTTAATTGTGAACTCTTTTAAGCTGATCACATGCAAAGATCTTTCTAATGCCCTCTGCCCAAAAAGCATTTTCCCAGATTATGTTCCCAATGTATTCTATGTGTTTAGCTCTGGAATCAAAAGGCTCTCTTGTTCCACAGTTATGAATGCTGAGATTTGATGAGACACTCATCATAATTCCCACTTTCCTTAAGGTTCTCTCAGGTGGGTTTAGATTGATTAGGTTTATTAAAACTTATTTAGGGCAGATTTTTCTCATTGCTGGGATACATTTACAAACTGCCATCCCTATCAAGTCTTAGTATCTGGTTTTGCCATTTAAAGCGCAATATAATAAAGCAATAAGCACTATGTTCAAACTATCAAAACAATGCTAGTTACAGTTAGAATCTAACAGAAAATTAAAGACTCAGAGAGAAAATGTGTTAAAACTAGCAATGAAATAAGTTGTCATCGTTCACCGTGTCACCTGCATATTAAACACAAGAGTCTCAATTCCTAATTAAGTTATATTAAAGTTTAATGAATTTCTAAGCAGGTTTAATAATACAGGGAAAAAAAACCTCACCAAGAGGGAGTCCTGGGCTCACTTGGCCGATGTAGAAATACAGAATAACTGCTGCTCCCAGGCTGACAAGGGTGTAGATCCACTGAATGACAAACATTATGATGAGGGACACGATTGCCTGTTGGAGAGACATGGTTTAAGGTTACTCCAGAGTCTGGGGGGTAAGACCACGTGGACAATCTGACAGTCATTTTTCTGCAAAGCCCAGTTTTCTATGTTGGGGGGAGCCTTGTTGGTCTCACTCTTACAAGGAGGGACAGCTCAGGTTTACAGTGACACCTTCATCAGCATGGAGGTAGCTCCAGTGAGCTGCCCTGAGTCCCAGAGGCAGCATGGGTCTCTGCCTGGGCTTCTCCAAGAGAAGCATCCAGAGCCTCACCAGCTCAGGAGAAAATTTGGTTCAAGTTACATACAAACAGGGGCAGAGGTAGCCTCTCCATGGAACAGGTTGGGAACAGCAAGGGACAGCTACAAAGAACTGAAATGGTCCCAACTGACACAACTGGTGAAGCTCAAAGAGAGAGGGCAGAGGGGAGAGGAGTCAGAAGGAACAAACACATCCAGTTTTTGCTTTTGTGATTTTATTTTGCATTGTCAATCCCATCCCAGCTCTGTTGCAACCTCCTCCTAAGCCTGATTATTGCCAGGAAACCAAGTTTGCTTTGACGAGCTCATCAGTCAGCTCTGTAAGCAAATTCCCCCACGCAGGCAGAGAGCTGATGTGTCTGCCATGGCAGGCTCTTGGGAGCCACATTAGATAGCAGCCCAGAGATGGCATCAGCACACAACCTCCTAAAGGTGTCATCCTAAAGAGGGGCCACCACTCCCAGCCCAGCCCTGGCGCTGCAGCCCAGTGGGAGCAGCACTGAATTTGAAAAGCAGGTGTCAAACTCTATCTGAGAATTAAACTAACGGGGTTTGGTGGGTTGTTTGAGTGGGTTTGTTACATTTTATGCACAGCTATGAAATCCTCATCCATGCAGCAAAGCCATATGGCTCATTCATTATGCATATCTGACCCTTTCCCTGTCATCTGCCCAATAATCCATCTTCCCAAGATGAATTTAAGTGTCTTAAACTTCTCAGCAGCTTGAGGCAGAAGCTATTTAAAAGTTATTTAAAGTAACATGCTGTAGGAATGCTCTCCTTTCCTCCCTCAAAAGATGGAATTTCACAGCTGGGCTGCTGGTATCAGGAGGTCAGCACTAATGAAACTCCACCCCAAGCTTGCAGAAATTGGCCCATGAATAAAAGCAACACAGCTTTGAGGATGATGTCTCAGTCCATCCCCCAGCAAGAAAAAACAGACTGGCACACAGTGAAAAGAAGGACACTGATTTTTTTTCCCCATGCAGCCATGCATCTTTGAAGTCTTAAGACTCCAGATTTTGAATTTGTACTTTTGAGTTGGGTTGGGGCTTGTTTGTTTGTTTGTTTGGGTTTTTCCCTGTTGTTATTTAATTTCATATGCCATCAGGCTTTCCCTGAATTTGAACTGCTGGATGCATGGATGGTACCTTGAGTATTTAGTTCAGGTGACCTGGAATACGAGAATCAAAAGCCATTGTTTAAAGTACTGGAGTATTTACACTGCAGTCTGTGATGAATTTCCTTCTGTTTTCTACAATCACAAACCACTGCTTAAAATAAAAGAAAATTACTTACACCAGCAAAGGAAATCCAGTGACTGAAAAATCTGGAGTAGAAGGATTCTGGTATTTGCTGAATTCCCAGTTCTGGATTTTGTTGCTTTATAGATGATTCTAAATGTAATGAAAAAAAATATTAGAAAGAAGCTATAATGTGGGGATTTTTCCTCTACTTTACATTACAAGATTCCAGGAACCAAACTAAAAATTCTAGCTGGGTATGACAGAGTTAAACCAAAACCTCTAAAATTAAAACTTCTGAAAAGAAGGGCAAGAAAAAAAACCAAAAAGTTGCCAGCTCTGGTACTAAGTCCATTTGAAGGCTGCATCTGTCTACCTCTGCCTCAGTTTCACGATTTGTGAAATAAGAAAAATAATACTTTTCTCCCTCAGAGGGGTTCAGGAAGCTTGACTGACTAATGCTGATGAAACACCACAGCACTGGGAATGACAAACTCCATGCACACACGCTGTATCAAATACCCACATCACCAACAGAACAAATTCAGACCTTCACCTATGGGTGTTGAGTTACAGACCCCACCTGTGCTGTGGGGACCACTGCATTTTGATAGCCTGTGTTTTAGACTCACACAGCTCCAACCATCCTACCCCACACCAGGATGAAGTAAATCCCAAGGTACACCCAAACCCTTTTTAATGTACAGCATTCAGCAATGCCTGTGAAGAATTATGAGCATATCGTAAACAACCCAACACTAAATTTAGTCCTGCCTGCTTTCCTGTGATTAATCTTCTGTAGGAAATTGCATTGGAACTTCTCCTGTGATGCATTGCAATGAACTCTACCCTCACCTGGAATAAATGATATTATTGCCATGAATCACTGAAAGACATTCCCATATAAAGCTCGTTTCATGCCTGCCTTCAGGAAAGCACTGGGAGGACCAAGGTTATAAACAATTTCCTCTGAACATGGAGATGTCCATCTCCTACAGCCCTTACCTTCTCCCCTGGGGCCAGGGAGCATCATCACTTCACTGCAGAGCTGCTCCAGCATCCTGGGTGTGTGCTGGGCACCCACAGTGGGTGATGAGCACAGACCTGCATCCTGCTGACCACCCTGCTGATCCACGTCCTGCTGCCCCTCGTGGGGCTCTGTGGTCTCATCCCAGCCATCCTGAGCCAGGGGAGCATCGTGATGGAGATCCAGGAGAAAGCTGTCCTGTAATGTCTGCTTGGCTGGCTTCTTTGCCTTCTTTCGTTTGGTCTTTTGGGTTAAATTCTCAGCTCCTTCTCTTTTGCAAGTACTTGGCTCACTAAAAAATGGTTTAAAAAGCTGGTCCATGTCTTTTTTGAATTCCAGCAAGGTGCCATTTGACCTGCTTTGAATTACCCCATCTGCTGCACGGCTGGGGGGCTTGTTGAAAATTAAAGGCTGGGAAGAGTGAGCAGGTCTAGCAGTTCCCTCCTGGGTCTCCTCAGGTTTCTGCTGAATGTTGTAGCTCAAGGATAGTGAAAAATAGGAATAGTCCACAGCAATATATGTCAGCATGAAGTTGATGGTGACTATGGGAGCAAGAACATTCACTTGCCCAATGAAGACAAAAGCCATGGTGATGAGACTTGTTAAGCAAATTGCAGCCACTGGAGTCTTGTTGGGGCCTTTCTAGTTCATAAATAAAACAAAATTACATTTAAATTAATAACCATGAACCTTGCCATGAGGATTCCCTACTTGCTCAGCTGCTGCATGTGGTTACCTGGGTTGTCTGCAGTACCCCCCTAGTTATGAAATACATGCATGCAGGTGCAAACAGAGGCTCCCAGGCTTAATAAATTAAAGAACAGGCTGGAAGCCAAAAGCTGTTGAGCTCCCACTTCATCCCTGAGCCTCACTCAAGCTTTGTCTTTGGTAAATTCATCCACTCTCACCCCTATCTCCATGGTAAAACAATGTCATTAAAGCAGCAATAAACCTTCAGAGAGATTTGTGGGGCTTATGGGAAGTCTGGCAATAAAATTGTGTTAATTAGAGTTAACTGTTCATCTCTAATTATTCTACAGGACTCTGCATCACTGCCTACCCAAAAGGCTCCCTGATGCTGCACTTGGAAAAGCTGTGCATGGAACAGTGCCACCTGCACATCAGCAGGTTCTGGCCCTGCCCTGACAGGCAGCTGAGCTGAACCCAAAGTCTGCTGAGCCTCTGCACTTGGGGTTCCCCTCCTTCAATCCACCCCAGCAGCAGGTGGAAAGCAGCAGTGAGGCTGGGCAGGTGAGGAGGCTGGGGGTGGCAGTCAGCCCCAGCAATGCCAGGCACGTGTCAGGAGGGCAGACAGCCAGGAGAAACACTGCCTGCTCCTCTCCTTTGGGACTGGGTGAGGGCAGGGAAAGGAGAAGGAAAAGAGGGACAAAATAAAGAGCATTGGGAATAGAAATACCTGAGCCTTCAGCTCATGAGCTTTAATCCCAGGTCTAACATGCCCTTCCTTGGACCAGGCACCATCTTACCATTTTGCCACCTGACAAGCCTGTGCAAGTTGTGTAAAGTCTTTGCTGAAAAATATCTTACAAGATAGCTTACAAAATATCTTCAGTTTTCACTTAACTGCATTTACTTCTTTAATAAACACACAGCTCAAATGGAAACTATTTCTGTTTCCTCCACTCTTATTTATTAATAGAAAAGGGGACAAGTTCTGGACCATTACATCTTTTCAGAATGAACAAAAATACATCTCAGGGACACAGGAACACAGATCTCAGAAAGCATCCTCTGTATCAGAAAGATGCACTGAGATGGGGAACAGATGGGATGATCTCAGGATGCATCTGACTTGGATTTAACTCCACAGAAAACATTCGTGTCCTTCCCATCAGCTGGGGTTATGATGACCACTCCACCTTCTTCAACCATGGAAAAGAAGAACGGATGTGGAGTAGATTGGTAAGGACAAATTAAATGTATTTACTCTCCATAAACCAAATCCAAACAATCTCCAAGGTGGCAGAGAGAAGGAAGGGGGGAAAGTGATCTGCCTTTGATTTCTCACCTCTTTTTGAGCCCTTCCCATCATGGCACTCCGCCTGGAGTTCAGAGAAGAAAATTTGATGGAAAGACAAAAAACTATCAGAGAGGAGAGGGAATCAGCTTTGCTAAACCACTGAGAATTTCACAAAGATTGCCAAATGGAGAACAGCCTATTCTGGGATCACCTGAAAACTGCCTTCAGGAGCTGGAAGTTTTTGCAATCATTACTGTTCCCACTTTCCCTACAATTATTACAATTATTTTTGCTATTATTATAACTTTTAGTTTAGAAAATTGGTTTGAAAAATATAAAACAACAGAGAGAAAATTATTATACTTATAAAACATTTAATTATTTTAAAACATTTATAAATATCAATACTGGAAAATATTTTTCTGTGTTTTCTGAAGGAGCAAAGCATAGTAAAGCTTTTCCAGACACTCTGTACAGACACTTAGCTACTGCAGGTTACTGAGAGTGATGCAATTATTTTCTCCCTATTCAGAATAGGGGAAAATCATGTATGGATGTATACCCCAAGACTGCAGAGTCCTTGGTGATTGATACCTTGACTGATATCAGTAGAATGACTCATGCCTAAGGATTATTCACAAAGCAAGGAAAAATCTTCTCATCATATTCCAAGCAAGGCTTTGTTTCAAGGCATATCTAAAGCTTAGAAGCCCCCTAACTTAACCTCTCAAATCTATTCTTTGTTTTTATTTAATAGTGTCCAAAAGGCACCTTATCTTACAAAGAAGTGTCCTCTTCTCCACTGCACACAGACTGAATCCACAGCATCACAACTGGTCACGTACTCAGCTATGAGGTTACCTCAGAGGATAGGAACAGATCAAAGAAAATGTGCAGGAAAGAAGAATAGGAAAGAAAACAGATAAAAGGTGAAGAGAGTTACCATCTATTTCACCAAGTTCTGACACAAAAGCTTCAGGCTTCTGCCCTGGACAGGGGGACAGAGGAGAGGGAGGTACTTCCTTCGGTCATGGCCAGGAACAGCACCAGCATGGATAAGGTGTTTGCAAAAAAACCCCACAGGCAAAGTTATATCATAAGTGCCTGTCCTACTCAGGGCATCTTGAAGAAGTGGGTCAGAGGGAGGGAGGGGACTGATGACAGCCAGGAGGGGCTGTGTGTGCACAGGGGCAGGACAGAGAGCCCCAGGCCAGGGTGCAGAGGTGGGTGGGCGAGATGCTGGGGTGGTGAAGCAGGGCTGCTCCTGCACAGGGCCAAACCCCATGGGAGGGCTCAGAACAGGGCAGTGCACACAGGGGACAGGCAGGAAAAGGACCACAGACAGTTGGATGCTTGTTTTTTTTCATAAAACCACCCATTTCCTGGCTTTTCTGCCTATGCACAGGATACCAGATCCTGAGCCTTCCCCTCTTCACATGTCATGCATTCCCCATCTCACTCTACAGACACAGAGAAATCTTGGCTTCTTAAGTTCAGGTGAAGGTTTGACAGCAATCCCAGAGAAAGGATAACTAACCCCACGTCCCAGGAAGGCCAGCATGGGGATCACGTTCTCCTGGGCAATGCACTGCAGGATCCTGGGTGCTCCATACAGCCCTCCCATACAGGAGGCCAGGGATGAGATGTACAGCCCCAGCAAGAACAAAAATCCCACCAAGGATACCTGGAGGAAGTGGAGAGAAGGCAAAGTTCGTTATGTCGTGCCTTTAAGACACCGAAGCAGTCTTAAATACATGTATTTTAAGAGATCACACATATTTTCTAATATCATTAAATGAAGAGAGCAAGCCCTGGGAAAGCAGCAATTTAATTGGTCTGTGGTATAAAGTACAAGCAATTAATACAGGAAAATTATCCCATAAAAGTAATTTAATACTGAACATCCTGTACCGACAGAACCATTTTACAAGCTCATGTCCAAGAAATTCTTTGTCACTTGGAGCAACTGCAGCAAAGCAGCAGCTATTAGATTCCCCTTAAGTAACTGGAAGTGAGTTTATTTCAGGCGAGATCACTTATATACAGAGCACATCATACAGGAAAAGCTGCCCAGGCTTCCCACCATCCAAAACAGGAAGACAAACCCCTGTGTCTCAGAGGGGAAAACCAATCCTGAAAGAAAACCCACAGTAAAACCAAATCAAAATTGCCACTTAAGTAAATGGCATCTCAAAAAACACGCTCCAAAGGATATAATACAATGACCTTATTTTCCTGTCTTCAATGAGGAAAGAATTTCCTTTGGCCAACATGAAACATCGAAAAAAAAATTTTAAAGCCATAGTGCTAACAAGGCTGGGTTTAGAACTGATTTCTGAAGCACCCTTTCAGGCTGGGAGCATCTCCTGCAGGTGTGCAGGGACAGGAAGGGCACCTCCTGGTCTGTCACACAGAAGTGAGGACTGGGGTCCCCCTAAGCAGGTCCCCACTATTGAGAGCTGCAAGCACAGACAGTGTATCTAAAAAACCCCACCCAAATACACAAAACCCCACAATATAAACATTGTGCAAGAAAGCTTTGAAATGGGAGTTCTCCTGGCACTGCAGTGTAAGGATATGGAGAGAGAAAATAAGGAAAACAAGGTCTAGGGTCACCTAAGACATCCCCAAATCCTGCAAGACCAGAGAAGTCTGTCAGGCAGCATCCAGGCACAGAGAATGGCAAGGCATGGGGGTAACCCCAGCACAAAGGCCAGGCAAAGAGAAATACCCCACATTTTGGTCCAAATTCAACACGCCCATACTTCTCTGAAACGAGAGCTGGAGGTGCAGGCAAACATCTGTGGCAGAGGATGCTACCAAATGCAGGTCCCCTGCATCCCACAAGTCCTTTCTCCCACCCCTTCTTCTGTGGAAAAGAGGGTCTAAATGAACACAGGTCCTCCCATCTTCTACCCCCGTTGAAATCAGGTGGCACAAGTTTTATTAGGAGGAATTACAAAAATTTACATGGCTAAAGATGATTCAAGCAACATCTGACTTTTCCTTGTCTATGAAATCTGCAGGCAGCAAAAAGGAGATTGGGTAAAAAGCCGTAAAAATCTTGCTGTTGGGGAAGGCATGTGAAATTAATGCCATGCTCCAGAACTGTTCAGACTTCCTACCACAACATTTTCCCATGAAAATCCCCTTGGCCTGGTGAATTGTATCTTGTGGGACAGAAGGAACCTGAGGCAAAGATGAGCAGATACCAGCCCTCATTAGGCCAATAGACAGACACTCAGTGGGGAATCCTCCCTTCTCTCTCCTCTAATCCTACCCTGCTCTGAGAAATACTAGCAAGAAACAAACAGTTGTGCCAGACATCATATATTATTTTAGCTGCCAAAATTGCTTGCATTTAAATGTGCTACTTGACATTCAAATCAGGGTTAGAGGGGAAGAGTCCCTTTCACCGAGGCTGATGAAAGGTTTTGCTGTGCGTTTTGAACACAGAGAGTGTGAATACATTGCAAGGAATTGGCAGTTGGAGCTCATTAGAAGTGAAATTCCTGAATCTCGTTTTTATGTGTAAAAAGACAAACAAATATTGCAACAGAGAAAAGCAGCCAAGCACTCACACACCTGTAATAGAAAGAGAGCCTTTGGAGGAGTAATGATCTCTCCCCCCTCCCTCTCCAAAGTCATTAAAATCTAAAGCATCTTGTAATAACTCAAAGAAGCACCATGAATATTTCACCGTTTGTTTGTTCAGTATTAGGGGAAAGAAAATTGAATTTGCTTTTTTTGGGGCTGTGTTCATTTGCCTGTTTATTTTTTGTATTTGACATTATTAAATATCTTCTCATTCATTACTAGAAGATTCTTCATTTCCCCCCTGAGGGTTTTGAAGTTAAAACACAGCTTTAACAATCTCTTTCTCTTCAGCAGATTCATTTAAAGCTGATTCTTTTGGTTACTGCACTTTTTGCCCATTAAGTCATTGACATACAAAGAGGTTGCCTTAGAAAAGGCGGGCTCATTCTTTTTTTCCCTGAAACAGAGGTGGGTTTTTTCACCTCAGCAGGAAGTGGCAGAGCCCCACCAATAATTGGGAGTTTATTTGGGGGGTGGAAGAAGCTCAGAGCTGCAATTACTTAAGAAACAAAGGCAGAGTTTCAACTTGATATTTTAGGCTAAAACTATGTTACAGATCAAACTATGTAAACTTCTCCACTTCAAATCAATCACAAAAAATAGCATCAAATACAGAGAACCCATGATTTTGGACAACACTGAATATCAGAAAATTAGCCCATCCAGATAAAGACAATGGCACACACCAAAATCTCTTGCTCTCTTTTTGGAGGCCTGCAGTGGTAAGGTTCATTGTGTGTTGCACTACAAACCCCCCTGGAGTAAATAGTCTGTGTGGAATGTCTCAAGTTTATTAATCCTATTGCTCACCCTGCAATTACAGCCCGTTAGATATGGAAATGTGAGCTTCACTTGACTTAGTCAAGATAAGCAGGGGGGTTCTTTAGAGATTCCAATTTGGTCCAAGCTTTCACCAACGAGAAAGGATACACTGATTAAAATACAGCATTTATCATTAGACCACATTACCATACTTTAGCTCTTAAAGCTATTGCTGGGTGATTATGCCAAGACTTGGCATTACGGGGTATACTGGTGAATGCAAGGCTGTTCAAATCAGTTGTACACTGGGATTTGCAATGGGGAAATCCCCTTGGATTTTAATGAGGGATGCATACCCAAATTCCTCAGGCTTTTGGAAAACTCAAGCCAACTTTCAGATGGCAACCTGAAAGCACCATTATACAAAGCCACAAGTTACCTTCTCTGCTATCATGAAGTCATAGCGGAGGGACTGACGGGTGCAAATGGCTCCCAGCAGAAAAACAAAGACCATGTACAGAAACCATCTGCAAACAACAAAAATAAACCAATTTCTTCACAGCAAGACAAGACAACTGAGAATTCTGCCTCTAGGAGAGCCAGGAGACAGTCAAGCATCCACAAGTTTGGTCTTCAATCACTCTGCATGGTTCCTGCATGATTTAGCTTCAGGGATAAATTTGATACCAATCCATTTCATTTACCCATTAGGATGTGCCAGGGACAGCTGCAGCATGACTGCAGGCACCCCTGAGGGGAAACTACCTGCACTCCAGGTGTGTAGGGGGAATATCCCAGTCCTGGGGACAGACTTTTTAGTAGGGCCTGTAGCAAAAGGCCAGGGGGTTATGGTGTAAACTAAAAGAGAGTCAATTCAGACTAGATGTGAGGAACAAATTTTCTACAGTGAGGGTGGTAAAAGATGGGAATAGGTTGCCCAAAGAGGTGGTGGTGGAAGCCCCATCTCTGCAAACATTCAAGGTCAGGATGGACGGGGCTCTGAGCAACCAGATCTAGGTGAAGATGTCCCTGCTCATTGCAGGGCTTGGACTGGAAGGCCTTTAAAGGTCCATTCCAACCCAAACCATGCTGTGATTCTGTGGTTCTGCAGGTACACAGGTCCCCCCATCCAGCAGTGACATTAACAGCATAGCCAGCCTGCTCTGCAGCCTCAGCCAGGATCCTCTCCTGGTGTTCTGGTCTTTCCCCAGTACTCAGGCTGGGGGATAATTTTGAAAGCCCAAACAGCAGAGAAGGAAATGACCACAGTCTTGGATAGATGGGTACATGTGATCCTTCTGTGTCCTGTGGAATTCCCCCTCTTAGAACAAGCACCAATTTCAGCAGGAATCCCTGCAAGTTGTGAAGAATCTTCCTTCCTGACTGAAGCTTGGTATACAATTAAAAGAAATCATTTCAAAGCCAATTTAGATGGCGATGAAAGCAGGCAGGAAAACCTTGTGAGGGTTTTTTTTTTTTTTAATATGCAGCAGTGGAAAGTTGCATTTCCTTGGGAAGAGCACTACTTGGTGATGCAGGGCCTCTGTTTCCCCAGTCTGGCAGGTGGATAGGTCATCTCACCTCTCTTGGCCTCATTTTCCCAATAATAAAAAAAATGAAATTTTGTTACTGCTTTTCTATTTATATAGAAAAAGAATGCAAGGGGAAAAATAAGATTTTAACCCCCTCCTTTGAAATCAACAGCACAAAATCATCCCCCTCCCAAGCCTTTGAGACCTCTGCATCCCACTCTGGGACAGCCAGGCTGCAGCAGCACAAGCAGCCCAGCACCAGCAGAGATCCCACCCAGCAGCAGAGGAAGGACTGACACATCTGCACTAACAAACATCTCCGACCAACCCAGAGTACGTGGGGGTTATGGACGACATTTGGAATGAGAGCCACACTTTAACTTTCCAGATGGCTGAGTAATAAAAGGTTGATGGGAATATGAAATGGATTGGTCACACTCAGGGCAGTCTCCAGGGCAAATTTTCCCCAATCAATGACTTACGAGGTGCCAATAGCAGCCAGAGAGCCCAGGGGGATGTTGGAAGAAGGCTTCTGGAGATCTCCACTCATATTGAACCCAGCCATCACACCTGTATTTTGCAGACACAAGTGCAATTTAGAATCAAAGTTATAGTATATACAATACACATGTATGTAATATAATTTAATCAATCAGTTCATTGATTGTTTCACAACAGTAACTATATCATTTCATTGCACTGCCACACAGATGAATACTGGCTCCCATCAATTGCTTGGTAAAAAACTGTTCATGCCTTTAACACAAGCAAGTCACCACTAACACGTCAAAGAACCCTTTGTCCAGTTTGAACAATGCTGGGGGAAAGAAACAGTATGTGAACAAAACTCATCTTATCTTCATACAAACCTCACAGGAGACAATGCTGCCCAGTTGTTGAAAAGAGAAATGCCACTGTTCATCAGGGCAGCACATACAGCAGGTGGTACCACCCCCAGACCAGATCCATTACAGGTCCCTGCATTCACAGGGGACAGTCACAGCTACAAAACAGCCTGTCCTGTCCATATTAAATGATGATCACATTAGCAGAGGGAACAACAGTGCTCTCAGCACGTAGGTGGCACCTTCCAGCCAAGGGATCTGCTGTGGAAGCAGGCATTATCTCTGCCTTGCAGATAGGAAAACAGAAACACTGAGAGGGCAAGTGATTGTCCCAGTGTCACGTAGAAAACACATGGCAGGACTAAGAATAAAATACTGAACTGTTATTTTAGGCCAGAGTACAGGGTATTATACAATCAGGGACAGTCCTTAGCCTAAAAAATTACCATCTAAAGATGTAAGAGAGTGAAACAGGATGAAGCAGAGGATTCCAGTCTCCACATTAAGGCTAGAAAGCTGAGGTACAGGTTGGTTAAGGGGCACTGTCCATAGCTGAAGGAGAAGTCATACCAGATTTGTCAGGAAAAGAGAGATTCCTTGTGACATTATGCCAAAAGTTTTCTTAGAAGACTTCAGGTATCTGCTATAAATAAAAATAAATAAACAAAAATCCGTGATTTAGAACCCTGATGAGAATTTGGACAATTTGAAGGCAGGCCCAAAGACTTTAAGATGCTAATTTCTGCCCACCACTTTCCCCCCCGGGATGTCAGACTAATGTCTTCATAAGGACACGTGGGCCAGGAGCCAGCCTGCAGTGCTGATGGCAGGGTCCCTGCAGCCAGGGTGAGATCACCACAGAACAATGGGAAGGAGGATGCCAGCACCGTGGCACTCAGCATCTGGCAGCCCCAGCAGCAGGGGACTGACCACACGCCAACCCAGGGCTGCCAAGCCCAGCAGCCATTTCTCGTGTTCAGGGGGCACAAGAATGACAAAGTCAGTCCCCACAGCTGCCAATCTGAGTGACTACAGCTCCAAATCAGCAACAGCCCATTGCATTTTAAATCTCAAACACTGATTGCTGCTTGGAAGGGTTTTTCCTCAAGACAAAGGATAGACAAGAGCTGTGGGACCAATCTCACGGTAAAGGGGGCAAACCCAAATCAGCCAGATGGATGCCTTCCCTATTCCCTACAGACCTTGACCACTGATGGGCTGTCAGCAATGGCTGGGCTGCTAATCATGGAGCACAAACTCTGCTCTGCTCTGTCCCAGGCTCCGCTGTGCATCTTCATAGCACCAACTCCACATCTGCTCAAATGGAGTTGTAAAACCTCCTCTCCTCACTGTTCTGCCACAAGGATGGCACATAAATGAGCATAAGGCACTCTCACATTGCCAAAGATATCCAGGGCTTTATTTATTTATTTTTTATTAATACTTTTTCCTTGATAATCTTTTTTCCCCCTTGATCAGTCCACTCACCAGCCATCTTTGCCTGTCATCTCCACCATGGAGCCAGAGCCCCAACAGCCATTCCCTGGTCCCCACAGAATCCTGGCATTCCTCAGCTCCTGGAAGAGCTTTCCTTCCAAATTCAGACCAGATTTGAATCCTTGACACCATACTGAAAGCATTATAAATCAAGTTCTTAATTTTCTCCTGGAAGAATATTTTGTGGATGTACTTCTGAGCAGCACAGCTAAAAGCCTGTCAGCTGCTCTGGTTTTCTCGAGATAAAGCTTCCATGCAGTGTTCAAGCCCTGCTCCTTTCAAACAGCTACACAACAGGCTTAGCTAGAGGTGAGAAAAGTTAGAAAGGCAGAAGTCCATGGGAATGGTCACAAATATGCTAAATAAAGTCCCTATGAAGCACTCTTCAATGATATCCTACTTTGCAATTCAGAGACAAAGCAGAAAACTCAGAATTCTCCGAATTTTTCTTCCAAAGGGAACAAACTATTGTCAGGAGGACAGCTGTTAATCTCATGTGCTTCTTGGCCAAGTTTCTCAAACATCTGGCACCACCTTTAAATCTTCCAGCTTGAGTCACCTCTTCTTCATCGAAAGTCCTGCCTCAGCAAAGCACTGGGGAAACACTAAAATGGCATTTTCTGGACTGAACATAAGAAAGTTGAAGATGTGAGTCATCGGCATGGCGATGGCTGCTCAGCCTGGGCTGCCTCGTTGCCTCCCTCCCACAGACCCATGCTCAGGAGCAGCCAGGAGATGACCTCCCAGAGCCCAGAGCATAAAGAGGATCTTGAGACTGATGACTTGATTGACCTCCTGCCTGCCAGTGACCACGGGTCACACCCAGGCCACTGCACACCACCAGCTTCTCTCAGGGCTCCCAGGAGGTCACCAGAGTCTCATGGGTTCCACAACCAAAGGTCAAGGCCACCACAGAGGGAACCAACTCGGATATTCTCAGCCACTCAGGCCAAAGCTATCTCTGTGCTGCAATTATGAGTCTGACCTGGCCAGTGCAAAAGTAGGGACAATCTGGTAGTACAGATGTATGGAAAATGCCAGAGCCACCTCTCCATCACCACCCAAAAAGTAATTTTCCAGACAGGATGCCAGCTGCCAAAGAGCAGTTCTGAGAGGGTCTTCTGCAAGCAGCTGGCTAAGCAACTCACTTCTCAATGAAAGGACAACCTGACTAATTAAAAAAAAATCCTAAACAATCTCCACCATTCATAGCATCGGTCACCCCCTGCCATAGAACTGATCTGACTTGCAAGAAGCCACAAAAAGCCTTGTCAGAGATTCTGGATGTACAACAGAGGAAAAACCCCACACTTGCATCTAAAACTCAGCAACATAGAGAGATTGGGATGTTCCTTCCTTCAGACACAGGCCTACCCCTAGGGAAACGGCCAATCCCTTCTGAACTCAAGCAATCATATCTGCAGATTGTCCATGGAGAAAATTATCCACCTCTCTGTTTCAATGAGATAGCAGGCTGGATTTTCCACACTGGCTATTATCTTAGAGAGCAGCAGATAGTGACAAAGCTTCTGGACAAAGAAGCATGAAAACACAGTCAACCCAGCCAGGAAATTATGGCTGAGACAGTCTGTACATTGCTGCTATTCCCAGTGTAATCTGGTCCTGGGCATCATCCAGGCAGTGGATACGTGCATGAGGGGACCACCTACACTGTGTGTCAGACACAACCATCAGCTCCACCAGCCATGGTCTGTAACTGCAGATACGATCACTCCTGCAAACGCCCAGTGCATTTTTCAGTGAACATACTATAAAATATAAAAGGTGGTTTTTTTCCTTCACCCAGGAGGTGAAGAATGGAAAATCTTAGATAAGGCTTGTAGCTAATTTTTTTAAAGGGCCAACTTCTCCACTGATGTAAGCTGGCACCTCGCCATAGACTTCAATGGAGTTGTGCCAGTTTACATCATATGATAACTTAGCCCAAAACTTCTAAATCTATTTGCTGTCATTTTGCAAGTGCCAAATATGGTTTATTTCAGAACTGGTTTCTGTGCAATGATATTTTCCGCTAACGCCGCTTCAAACGACATCTTAGTTTCTTGTATCACAGGACAACACACTTCTTTCATTAGACAGAAAACCTCTGGGATTTAGTAGAAAAACATTTTTTGCACAACAGAAACAGCATTTATCTTAATTTTAAAAATGCACTGACGGCTGCATGGCTGCTGCTGGGAGCTGGCTATGGGCAGGTGGCTCCCAAGACTCCCTCCCTGCTGAAAAGCCCTGCCTGGATGGGTAGCCAAGTGTTCACCTAGCACAGCACAGCAGCAAAATGTGTGCATTAAGAAGGTATTTACAAACATGCAGAAGAACAGCTGGTTAATGCACAGCACCTCTGCAGGGGCACATTCACATCTTCACACAACAAATTCAGTCTTTTGGCTGAAGCCAGCAAATCCGAGTCTTCCATGCCCATGCTCTCTCATTTAGGCCAGCTCTAGATTTATGTTTTGGATCTCTTGGCTACTTCCCTATGATGAAATGACAAACTTGGGGGAATAAAGCCAGCTGCACTGAACATCCAGCTGAAATGGTTTAAACAGCTATTGCACAGAGCAGCTTCTGCTCACCAGTGCTCAACCGTAAAACTGGAGTTACTTCACTTGCATTGCTGGAGCCATACCAATAAAACACAGAAGAACAGAGAAATCAACCTGACATGGAGCAAAACAACCCAAGGAGGATGCTCATAGGAGGCAGCATGATGCTACTGTTCTGCCAAAAGGCTGGGATGACCATCCTATGCCCATCAGTGTAAGCATGTCCCCAGCTGCCCCTCCTGCCTGCTTGAGCCTGGCAAGGGTCCCCCACAGGTCCTGCTCCCCCTTCCTGAAGTGGCTGCTCCTTTTTGCTGTTACAGCTACCAGCCTGCATTTCAGACATTTCTGTTTCACTGCTGTGTCTGGTGGAAATGGGCCACTTACAAACACTTTTCAGCATACCCCAGAGACCAAACTTAAACTGGCTGAATTCAGATAGCCTTTTCAGAGAGAGGGGAAGAAGCCTATCCTGAAGAGATCAAAATAGTTTCACTTCAAAGAGGAACATTTCATCTCAAAAGGCCCAAACAATTTGTTTCACAATTTCCGAAATATTCTTTTTAAAAACTTTGTTATCAAAATAGCATCTTAAATTGTAAGTTAGCATATGCTAAAAATTAAAAAGGGTAAACACAACATTTAATAATTAAATATAAATGGAACATTGCCCTGGGTCAAAGAACTGTTTCAAACTGGCTCAATGTAACCCCTCAAAACTAAACAGTGTATTGTGCTGAAACTCTCCCCAAATTTCTGTTGCATCTTAAGGTAAAGGATTTTGCTTCCAGTGCTTCAGCCGAGTCACTGTGGGGGTCCCAGTAGGTTGGTACCACTGGGGGAGGATGATGGGGAGGACCACAGGCTGGAGGGGACAGCCTGGGAGCAGTGCTGACCTGTCCCTGTCATTCCTCAGTGCCACTTGCTCACCCTCTGCCTCACGCTGCCTACCCTGCACCAGTGGCACTGGCAGCAGGGATGTCTTGACTCCCATGCTAAAAATTTGTCAATCAGACCACAAGCTCTTCCATGCAGAGCACCAAACATGTTTTGTGAGGCTCCTGAACTCCACAGTGCTCCAAACAGCAATGACAGGAGTGATAGTGATGTTGTATGGTACCACTGGCACTGCTACTCTGAAGCAATAATTTAAATCCTGTAAATAACCAAGCAATTACATAGAACACATGAAAAAGCTGTGTTAACAACTGAAGCAATTATACACCATCCCAAACTGTATTTTCAGAGAGCGTTTGACATTACTACTGGTTTTACTACTGCTAACTCAACAGAGCAACAGGCTGCCAGGGCTTTAAACAAATTGTATCTATTAGCTTTGGCATTCTTCCTAGCAGCCAAGCATTAGCAGGGATGAAGATTCATTTAAAATGGTTAATTACTGTAATTTTCTGCACAGTCTTGTTGTAACTGTTCCTTCTTCTATAACCAAGGAACTGGAAAAAAAACCTGCTTTCCTACACCAGTGGCAGAGCTCACGAGGAAGGTCTTTTTCTCTTGGGGTCTCACTTGAGCCAATCAAAAATGACAACAAAAAAGGGGGCAGAAGCCATCTTCTCCCTGGTGCAAATAGCTCAGGAAGGTGAGTTTTCCAGGAGGAAGTCTACACAGAGGCAATAGCCAGCCTGATAAGGTGGGAGAGAGGATCTCAAAGGAAAATTTGAATTCCTGCACTATGTGCACCTGACAAAGTGACTTCTGCTACCGGACCATTCCTCCAGTCCCACCTGTTTCTCAAAACCCTTTTGTTTGTCTTATACCTCAGCAATTCTGCAACTTTCAGTGAGTTGCTTAGAGATAATCCTCTGAAAATTCATTCTGTAATCCAAGGATTCATCACTATGGAAACTGCTTATAATCAGTACTTTTTATAGCTTAAAACACCCAGAATCAACAAAAGGTATTGTAACTTCAAGTGATAGTTACTGCATTCCCACTGGAGATTGTCAGCTCTGGGAAGGGGACAATCCTGGCAATTTTAGGGAATGAACAATACAAAGGTATCTAATTAAGCTCATAAATATGAGCTCTGCTGACATACAAGGATGAACCTGTGATGCCACACAGCAAGTGTTGGGTCCATCATGGGCAATGGCATCAGCCCAGCTCAGCCACCTGCTGAGGCTAAGATGGAGAGTAAGTCCTCCTGTGCTCTTCCCACTCTCCCAGTGCAATCAAACCATCAGGCTCATCTGATATAATAAATCATGATCAGCCCTTTTAAATAAGCTTGATACCTTCTACCCTGACAACACTGGCCAAGACCAGTGCCTGAGCCTTGCCCTTGGCAGGGAAGGATTTACAGGACTACATCAACCCATAGAGTTCACCAGCTGTTTCTGACTACAGAGACAGAAGAGGACATTCAAGTGAACAAGACTAGAGTGCATAAAATTTGAGATGCTGGAGGGAAGCCTGAACATTTGAATTGACCACTTGGGTCTGCTATGGCCAAATGCAGTCCTGCTTGCTTTGCCTCGCAGCCCAGAGCATCTCCCCTTGCTTCTGCCCATCTCTGAGATGTTCCTGTGGAGGAAAAAAAGGTGAGGATAAAACTGAACTGTACCTGTGGCAGCTGGGAAAAACACTCCAAAAACAGTGAAGAAGGACTCCCCCTGGCTGTAGTCTGGCAGTGTGTTGTTGAACATCAGCCCTTCCGAGTAGCCAACGAAGCCGTGCTCTGTGGAGACACGGAGGGCAAGAGGAGAACTGAGGAACCACCGGGGCTGCAGGAGCCGCTCCAGCTGCTCTCAGTGCCCACCCCCCTCTAAACACATGCACCTGCAGGGGCTGCTTCCAAGGACTCTCTGAAAGGATGAATGTCAACTTACATTGTAGGGGAGAAGGCAGAAACCAAGGTTGCCATCCTGCCGCATCTTTCTAAGCTCACACACACACAAGTTTTACTTTCCAAACAAGTTTTACAGAAGATGGGGAAGAGGGAAAAGCCATGAGTGGGATAGCAATGTCATGCACCTGTGTATGTAATGGAGGATCCTACTCCCTCACTGCACACTTGAAGGATGGCTCAAATTCTTCCACAAACCTGAATTTGCTAGTAAGAGTTAAGCCTTACAACTGGCATGCAAGACATTAATTAGGAAAGGTTTTAGATGCTTATAGACAGAAAAGATAACTCACAAAAGCAGGTTAAGGAATTAATGGGTATGACTATGAAATAATACTTTCATTTTTAACAGGCAACACTGCTTTTTAATGGAGTATCTTAATCTATGGAAACATATCCTCCCTGTCAGCAATCCAAATGCTCATGCCAGCTAGGAGTGGAAGGTGAGCAAAGTCAGTTCCTTTTCTCCTCCTGACACTACAATCTATTTCCACAAGACATGTGACTGCAATAACTTGAATTTTCTCATTAGCAGGCAGGATATTGTTTATGGCTGCACAGGGTGATGGCCAGAAATTAAAAAAAGACTCCATCAAAGCTGTCGCATGCCTCAAAGACAACATTAATGATGTTTGGACAATAGATTAAACCAGAACATTAAATCAGAGCTCTGAGCACAAGACATATCCATTTAAAGTCTCAGAATATAACTAACCACAGAGCTTTGAAGTTTCCACAGAAAAACCCTATAGATAATCAAAAGTTTCCTACTACATCTGCATTCATTGTGTTGCCCAAACATGGATGGAAATACACTGATAGAAGAGGTCTCCTGCTGCTAGGCTTTGTAAAAGCACTAGCTCTCTGCACTAGGAACAAGTCCCAGATGAGATTTACAGGGAAAAAGCTCAGTGCAAAACACTGACCTCTGGACCTCACAGATGTCTGCAGAAAGACAAGTTTCTGGAGAAAGAGAGGGGGAATTTGTGTAGGCTGTGTGTTCCTACAAGTCCAGACCTGTGTGACTTCAACCAGAACTGATGCCCATGACAGCAGAGCACATGGCCTGGCTGCAAAGCTCCCACCAAACTGGAAATGTTGGTCCTTGGCCAAGGGATTTTTCACCCAGTATGTGCTCCTCATAGAAATATTAATTTTTCATTTAAAGAGTGAATAAAATACTCATCTCACCCCATGAATATCTGCAGACCTTCTCCAACCAGAGCTTTGAAGCAGAAGCATCAAATACATCTATGCCATTTGACAGAAGTTTGCCCCACTGATTCATAAAAATCTCCTGTGAAGTGAACTCTAGCCTCTCTTGACGGTTTACTCTCACATATTCCTATCATTCAGGTTTTCTCTAATCACAAATTGTCCTTTTCCCACCACTTGCCCAGTTTGTGGAGGTCATCTGAAAGCCCAACCCTCTCTGCCAGGCTGCTACAAGCCCTTCCCAGCTGGGAGTCATCTTCAGATTGAATGTGCACATTCCCTTTTCCATTATTCAGGAAGTGAAGAAAAATGCCAAATTACACCAAACCAAAACCAGACTGTTACAAAACCTCACCAGATGCAGCATCCTGCTTTGGAAGCAAACCATCTCCAGCTGGGATCTTCCAATGGTGTTTTGGGGTTATATAATTCAAATGAGGCACTTTGTGTGCCTTCTGTTTCCCTCCTCATACAAAAGACCAAGTGTACAGACCACAAATGTACAAGATTACATTTTCTGTGGTACCATTTTGGCCATATTATGGCCACAGACTGACCATGAGACCAATGTCTGACCTGCACCTGTGTGCATCTGACCCCTATTAATCTTAAGAAATTGAATTATCCCCTTGTGCTCCATCCATTTGTATGTTGCTCCCTTTCCTACTTCATTCCCCTAAGTGGAGATCCTCAGTGGAAGAGACAAAAGCCCAAAGCCATGGCAGGTGTCACTGGAACCACAGAAAACGACAGCCATGGATTTGTTGAAAGAGTCACAGGATGTGCCTACAGCTCAATCCCACTTCTGCTTCCTCTCCTCACAGCTCTGGCAGGTGAGAGGCCATTTCACATTTCCCCTGTATACAGAACCAGGAACCTTCTTGACCAATTAAAGAGAAGTTCATCCAAATGTTAGTTGTCACTGCATTGTCATTTCTCACTCAATCACCCTCCAGTGAAGCAAACCCCACATCCCTTTTGGTCGGAATGGGATCTGCAGTCACCACCAATTTAGGGGCTGAGGACAACATGCTGGGAGCTTCTCCTGCCTGCCCTTGTGCCTGTGACCAGTGCAAGTCATCTGTGACCTTTCAGCTGTCACCTTAATGCGACTAATTGTAGCTGACGGGGCAATTGGGCTGAAAATCATCCAAAACAAAACAGGAATCAGCAACTGAGACCAATCAGTTAAACCAACAGAGCCCTCGGTCAGTTGTTCACAGAGTCAATTATCCACATCCCATTGAAAGTGCACTTCAAAAGGACGAGCTTCGGAAGGAGGAGGGAAGGAAATGCGATAGGGTCTATATTTGGCACTCCGATCTTCAAACGAGGCAAGATCATTTTATATATTTTTTTCTGTAAGGAGATCTTTTTCTTCAGCTTACTGCTGGGTACAAGATCCAAACCAGATTCCTCCCTCCTTGCTCATTACAAAATATTTGTCTGAAAAATTTTGCTGTCAATCAATTCATGCAACCCCACAGCCTCTAAATCCTGCCTTTAATGATCCTGCTCTCAGCTGGCTTGCAGAGGGCTGGAGCTGAAGTGTTATAAACAATCTTCCTGTGTCATGCTGGAAGAAAAGAATCCAGTTCCTTCTCTGTGCCGTGTCAGCCTTATGGGAAATGCACAATAAAGAGCAGTAACAATTTATTTTCATCATTAGATACTCAATAAGGAGAAAGCAAATAATGTGTTTCTCAAGTGGTGGAGCTGATCTAAATAAACAATAGGGAAAAAATTACTTAGGGCAACATCTGAATTATTCCTGTGATTTTTCACAAATCAAGTCCTTCCAGTTGCTCTTACTAAAATGATGTAATAAACAGTAAAAACCACCTAGCAAGTTTGAAATGGAAGAGCTTTCAGGATAAGCATCCTCTGTTTACAGGGGGAAAACAGAAGGCTGTACACCAGCCTGATGTAGCCAGAGGAGGAGGAGGAAGATGGTCAGAACTCTGATGTCTTTCCAGCCATCACAAATGCCTGGGAGGAGGCACCAGCTTTCACCTGGTTGCCACTGCTGCAACTCCTCTCTTCCCCAGCAGGTTTGGGCTTTTCTTTTACTTTCTCCCACCTCTCAGTCTGTGGAAAAGCTTGAAAACATGAGGTTTTAGCACTCAGGACTCCCCTTACAAGGGCAGCCCCTCCCTGAAAGCCAGGGTTCCAGAATGGGAACCCAAAGAGGTTGGAGAAGGGGCTCAAGGCAAAGCTGTGGTTACACAGGGTCAGGCCATTATGCAACAGCACAGAGCACAGTGGCCCTGCCAAGTTCCAGGCAACCTGGAGCTCATTACAGATTAGTGAAGTCTTGGCCAAATTCAATAAGCCTGTTCACAAGCTTAAGGTTAAGTAAAGCCTGGCACCGAGGCAGGGGCTAAATAGTGCAAAAATGGAAAACCACCTTAAGAAACAGCTCCCTGAAGACAGTCACATATTGCACTCTGCTTGTGATTAGAGATTTTAATTACAAAGGTGAATGCTGAAGGCTTGAAATGGTGAGATTTTTTTCTTTTCCAAAATAAGTGAGCCCACACATTCCCTCCTGGAAGGTACTTGCTGAGATTTGCTTTTAGAGGAACAGCTGGAAGTGTTTGTCTTGCAGCACATTTTCCAGGTCTGACCTCAGCATTTTCAGGATCCTGTGTGATGTGTAAGACATGAAGTGCCAAAGAGTAATTATATATGCTTGGCATAATTATCTCTGCTCTCTATCTTTTTCCCATTTCTTCTTCCACCACTAAACCCTTCTGGCATAAGTTCTGAAATCCAGTTGTTCCCCTTGGATGCCAGTCCAAGCACACACCCACAATGAGGTCCTGGTGCAGGTGCTGGAGATACCTGGGCACACCACTGTGGAGAAAACAGGAATGGTCCTCACAGCCTGGTCCCACAGCTGCCATCCTCATCTGAGCACACACCTCTGCAGTAAGATAAAGCTTCACTCCTCACAGGCTTACATTTTCCTTCTCCAAACTCTTAGCCAAAAGCAAGGTACAAGCCCAGAACTTCTGAGCTATTGACTCCCCCATGGGCAAGTCAAGCCCTGTCAGGCTGGTAACGCTCAGAAGTTGTGGTCTCTCTGTTGGGTGACCTAAACCAAATTAATTCCTTCATAGGTTGGAGTGCTCTACAGCAGGGAAGGAGTAAAATTCTCCCCCACAAAAGCCCCTGCCATACAAATTCTTGTCCTGCCTGCAGAATAAGCTCACCCATAGTCTTGTGATGACCAAACTCCCCCAACCACACATACTACCCATAGCTTATCACATGAGAGCAGCATCTTCACTTATTAAAGGAAAGTCAGGCATGCCTGCCTTAAATGAAGTAAAATGAAGTAAAATCAAGTAAAATGAAGTAAAATGAAGTAAAATTTGGATGCTAAAGCACCAGCAATAAGTTTTTCAGCATCTCAGTGCACAATTGCAGAAACATAGGATTAACCATCCACATAGAAACTGTGGATGTGCAGGGACTGGTGTAAAGCCAATAATGTTGCCAAAACCCCAAGGACTTTATATTTGTGTTCCCCCCCTCTTCCCGCCCCAAACTATGTGCAAACTCTGAAATTTAACTTCAGGCAACAAACAGCACAGGATCATATGTGCAACATATGATCAGATGCAACAGCTCTGAAAGATGCTCTGCACCAACACAGACACGTTCTGGTGGCTCTGGATCTCCTCAGTGAAGTGCTGGATGTGCCAGAGAATGACACGTGTCCAGCTGACCACAACCACAGCCCTGCAATGCCATGCAGCACCCCCAGCAATGGGCATTGAAAATGGTGCACCTCTCCAGTGAGTTGGCATAATCAAAGAGGCATGAAGAGGGCACTGTGGTCATGAATAACATTTGAGTCACCTTTCCTAACAGAATGAAAAATAAATCAATCAAAGCAGAGCAGTCACAAGCCTCCACATCCCTCCACGCACACACCTGGCTTCCTGTGTTTGGGCTCGTTTAACAGCAACATGAACAATCACATTCCCAAGCTCTTCCAAGGCTGGGCTCTTTCTGCAGCCATGCCGCCACAACTACACAGCTCCAGCTCCTGAGGTCCTCACAATATTTTTCCAAGGCAAGTCCAACACTACCATTGCTACCCCCAGGCATTGCCCTACTGCTGCCAGCCTGGTACAGGTCAGGTGCAGGCAGAAATGTAAATGTGAGAAGGCTGGGAAGGAGAACAGGGAGAGGGAAGGAGCGCTGGAGGTGGACAGAGGACAGTGTGGTGGTTTTTCTCATGCTACCTGTCCACTGCCCGACTTGCTGTGGGCTGACACTCGACCTGCAGGATGCATGAACAGATTTTCACCAGAAAGTCCCAGTTCTCTAAGAGAATGGTGAGGGAAGTGGTGAGTCATGGAAGCAGAGGGCGTTGAGCGGCAGAGCCGCGCTGACAAGAACAGAGAATAAACATGACCTTTGCTGAACTTGTACAGGAATACAGAAATGCTTTAATGTCTTCCAGGATATCTCCTGCTCCACCTTTGGATAGACAGGTTTTGGCTGGAAGACTGGAAAGAAGCAGAAGGAAAAGAGAAGAGCTGCAGGGGAGCAGAGCTTGAGGAGATGGGACAAACTGATGAGACTGATGCCCTGTCTTCCGTCAGCTACCTCTGGACTCACCTACCCAGGGGACCACATGTGCCAAACCCTGCTTGTCCTGTTCTGCAGCTCCAGTGCAACGCCTGTGCCATGTGAGTCAGCATGGATCAGTGCACATTTCCTGCAAGCCAGGAGCACATCAGCTCCATGCTGGGCTTGTGGACACACAGCTCCATAGCTGGAGATGGGGCATGTGCAGCCCAGCCCAGATGGAGAAGAGCAAACACAGGATCATTCCCACTCCATATGCCACAAATGACTTTGGTTCATCTCAGTCCTCAGGGCCACATCCTGCCTGCTGGCAGCTCCCACAGTCTCAGCATTTCTGCTTTAAGAACCTTAAACTAGGCAAGGGAAAAAATAGAGAGGAATTTTTGTGTTGAATACATGCAGGTCAGTGATTATGCAGTGATAAAAATGAAGTTATTACACAATTACCACATCAGCATGTGGCCACACTGACAGATCAGTGCACAAAGGCTGCAGAGCATCTGCCTGAGCTGCCAGGGCACTGAGAGATGCAGGATGTGGGAGCTCCTCAGCTCCTGCTCTACCCCATCCCAACCCATGTTGCTGTTGGCAGCCCTTAGCAGAAAGGGCTGGGAAGAGGAGGAGGTAAGAATGCAAAGGGACTCAATTCCCTCTGTAATTTCATCCCTAAATGCCAGTTAAACACATTTACTATCAAAAGAGCTCAGAGTGACCGCAGACCCCAAACCACAGAGAGCAGAAGTGAAAGCAGAACCTTTGCCACTGCTGTGACCCCATGTGTGTCAGGACAGTGCCAGCTGAAAATTGCCACAGCTGGCATCACCCCATGCCTCACAGCAAGTCAAAAGGGCCCTCAAAAGGGCCAAACCAAAGCTGAGCAGCAAGAGGCAGCTCAGGGTGGGGAGAGAAGCTCACTGCTATTTTTCCACTTGTGAACAAATAAGCTCCTGTTTTATCATCAGCACCAGGGAGATTGTCTCATGAATCAGGACAAACACCACGCTTACGTCTCAAACTCGTCAGAGCTGCAAGTAGCAAAAAATAGGCAGGTTTTAGTGGGAAAAGAGTTTGGCAAGAGGGCGGTGGGAAGGAAGGATCAGAGCAAATTTAAAGAAAGCAGGGAAGGAGTTCCCTTGCCCAAGACTTTCTCTGCACCCACAATAAAGCCGGTAAACCTAAAAAGAGAGAGTATGTACAGTGTGTAATTGAAGGAGCAAAAGCCACAGTTAAAACAATCTAAAAAGGCCAAGCCCTGAGAAAGGCAACTTGAATCCCTTATCTTTTGATGGAAAAGAATGTGCTCCCTGAGATTAATGACGTGTTTACCCGAAAGGAAATCGCCGCCCTTCTGAAGCAGCGAGTGTTTGTTCCTCCCGAGTCCCTGTTTTCTGCTCCAGAGCTGATCTCCCAAACCTCCTGTTTAAAGTCAACACACAATACGGCTTCCTGCTGCCGTGGGCTCCGGGGGACCCCACCATTAACCCTCTCCCCAAAACCACCCTCCACCGCACCTGTGCATCCTCACCAACACCGGCAGGGACAAACCCGGGTTATTTAGATGCCACTTAGAGCAGGAGCAGCGCAGGGACAGGCTCAGGCTGCCAGCGATCCCGCTGCAGGGCGATGAATCACGCCGTGCATAAACAGCGCTCAGCCGAGCAGACACATTAGCGAGCGCGGAGACTGACAGCGCTGTCGAGGGAAAGCACTCTGGGCGACCTCTTCTCAAGTTGCTCAGGATTTCGGCAGATCAGCCTGCCGCAGGATGCTCTTGGAAAGAGGTTTGGCATCAGCCAGCGCCATGGGCTGCTGTGTTAGAGGAGGCATGGAGGGACAGGGGATCTCTGCACTGAATACCCTCAGGCGAGTAAGAAAGACTGGAGCAGAAGCACCAGAGCCGATCTGCTTGGGGAAACCCGAAAAAAACCTGCTCGGGGTCATCATCCCTTTACACATTTACCCTCTTTGGTAACTGCACCCCCAATCTCCTCGTGGAGCACCCCAGCCATGAGAGCCATCAGACCACGAGCACCTCCTCTCCCCAAAGCCAGTGGACCTGCAGTACTGGGTGCTGGCCAACAGCTAAAAATAGCACAAAAGGCAGAATAAACAAAGGAAGCTGCTTAAATCTGTCTCCGATGTTTGTCTTTAGCTAATGGAGCAATTTTCATTTGCAGGATGCTGTCACCTCTCTCAGATCAGCCTGCACTCCCCCCAAGCGCCCCCCAGCCACACCACATCCCCTGCAGGACAGGACTGGGTGGGAGGAAATGCTAATTTCTGCCCAGCTCCCCATGCGCCTGCTTTATCTCTGCCTCAGCTTCTCGGGAAAGTGGAAAACCACTAACGTACACAAGAGCACACTCGGAGCCTGCACCGGCAGCTCCTCATCACAGAAGCACTGCTTAAATAAAGGGAAACTTTGGAATGTGCCTGTGGAAGTAGCTAGTAGAGCTGTTTGGCACTTTCTCTGTCTCTAAAGGTGGGTGGGGTTTAATCATTTTTTCCAAAAAAAAAGCCAAGAAATGAAGATTTTCTGCAGGTAGAAACTCTGAAATTAGGAGTAAAAAAAAGTAGAGATTTTTAACACAGGTGTTTCAACTTTATAAATTCTACTTATGTTTTACATTATTTAATGCTACGCACTAGACCTGCTGTAATATATAAGTCCTTCCATCACTATTTGATTTTTCTGATGTGGTATTTGCAGCCTGGCTTGTTCAGCGGTATTCAAACCAGCTGGCGAAAATTATTTTATTCATTGCAAAGAGGACAAGAAGCACAGTGTCCCTTGCTCCATCTTTCTTCTAGAATAAGAGTTTTCATCAATGGGGTATCATTATCAATTACAGAATGGTATTTCTTGGAAGTCATGCCCAGAGTGCCCAGCTGTGGGAGGCTCTGAAGAACTTCTCCACTGAAAAGCTCCAGGCTCAAGAGCTCAGAATTTAGGCTGAGTCAAGGCACAACAATTGAAGGAAAATGAGTGGCAGTTCAGTGGTGATGACACACATCCTTTGGACTGTCAGAGTGACCTCCCCTCCATCTTGGAGCTCCTCGTGTATTGTTTGGGACAAAGCCCAATCCATGTTGATCAAATCCCCATCTTTCAAAGGAAAGATGATACAGCTTAATCCACCAGATCCTGCCATGAGCCTTCTGCCATCCTCATGACTACAGCATCCCATACTCCCAGCTTCCCATAATAAATTATGGATATATTATCCATATGTCAGTGGTACTTCAAAAGAAAACTATTCCTTTTGTTGACTTTTTGATTTTGTGTCTAAAATGACAGTTTGTTTTTATTTTTGGAAGGTTTTCATTTTCCTCTACACACACAACACACACACAGCTACAGCCTTAAGTCTCACTTCAGAATGCAAATCAAACCAAACAATGTTCAATTTTGGAAAGCATGATGTTGTCACCTAAAAGGATTTTTTTGTTTGTTTGTTTGTTTGAAACTATTAACTGAAAAAGGATTTTTTTGTTTGTTTGTTTGAAACTATTAACTGAATTCTGTGTAAGTTATAGAATACATTTTCCCTACAAAAATCAGGTTTTCAATGGCTGCATTTCTTCCTTCGAGTAAAAAAAGAAAACCAGAAAGGACCACCAAGGCACTATCCAGGTTAGTGAAGGTACAACCAGGATAAAATTCCTTACTTAGAGACAAAGAAGGCCAAAAATTGTTAACACAAGCCAGGACAGAGGATGAACAGTAGATAAGGATCCACACAAAGTTTTCTCTTGAGCCTAGGAGAGGAATGCAAACTAGAAGTGAAGTGGCTAGAGGAAGAACCTGATATCTAGAAATTATCTTAATAAATTAAATCCCTGAATAAGGAAAGCTGATTCTGGGAACAGCTGAACTGTGACTGGAATTCAACACTGGGGGCATGAAAAAAAGAGGAGGTAAAATATCTCCATCATTTGTAAACTATTATGTGGTGGCACCAAAAAAGAGAAAAAAAATCCAGTGCCATTAAATAAAGCTGTCCCATCTAAACACAGCAATGGGGAGAGAGGGAGAGATTGTGGAATGATATGTATCCTCCTCAAACCAGTCAGTGTCATTAGTTCTCTAGCATTAAACAAGTTGCTGCTGAAGGAGAGCCTGTACAGGAGGCTTTATGGGAGGAATGGATAGGGAAAGCCCACATGAAAGCAAAGTCTAGCAGGGAACAAAGCCAGCAGAGGTATTTCAGGATTTATTTACAAGCTCTAAGGAAGATGAGCTTAGCATTGCTTCGCAGGGAAACAGCAAAGAAATTACAGGTTAAATTGATGTGCATAAAACCTTCTGTGTACATCAGAAGCTCTGTTACCTACTGAGCAAGTTTTAACCTGTAACAGGCTCAGCAAACCCTCTCCTGACTCCAGGAATGGACCTGGGCCAGCCAGTCCCTGACAGCACCATTCAGGGGCACATTGTAGGGTTTCAGGGGAGGCCAGGACCCTCCTCATCCTCAGCAGCACATGGCAGAGGGCTGCCTGCCCCCGTGGCCACACAGATGGAGCAGCCTAGAGAGGAGAAGACTGAAGAAGAGCACCAGAGGTCTTCCAAGCAAGGTGGTTTAATGCAAAAAGGCACCAGATTGTGCCAAGTCCTCAAGAGACCCAAAACAGTGGGTTTAGGCTGCAGGAAGAGGGGGTTAGCCTGATGTAGCTGTGACTAGAGCAGCGTTCCCAAGCATGCAGCAAAGGATCCATCACCGGAAATTTTTAGGAGCAGATTGGATGCTCATGGCATCCATCCCCAGGGCAGCCCAGTAGGTGCAGGAGGGCGGGACCCGCCGACCCTGAGCCCTCCTCCCTTCTTTACCCACCTCCTGGGAGATGCCTCGGGAATCCTGCCTGGTCTCGGCAGAGCAGGGACACAGGGATGCCGGTCCCAGCCCCGGGGTGCAGCAGCTGTGCTGACACCTGAGCATCTGCCAGCAATCCAGACTGCTGCTCCTGAGCGCAGTCCTGCTGCTGGATGTCCTCCAGCAAGGAAACACCGTGAAAACCTACCTACTAACAGGGCTGCAGGGTTACACCTCAGCCTGACTGGTTTGTTTTTTTTTTTCTTCTAAATAAACTGCTTTAAATACCTACTTCAGAGAACCTGGACAGAGCAGTGTAGCTTTCCTCTCACTATCTAAATAAGGCCTCTAACAATGTTATCACTTTCCAAAACACATCTGTCCCGCAGCTCCTAGCCTAGACAATTGGCAGGTAACCAGTTAATAAATGTCTTCGCCAGACTGTTGAATAGGCTGGCCCCGGCTCAAGAGTGATGTCAGGGCCATTCAATGCACTATAATTGGAAAAACCTGGGAAAAGCAATCCCATGTTTTTTAATAAATAAAGAGTGTACTAGCAGCCTCCTGCCTTTATTCACCACAGTGAGTACCTTGTTCAGTAGCAAAGTGGGATTTTATTTTCTTTTTGGTGCTGCTGCTCGCTCAGTGATTTCTACTTGGGATTTGATGCCAGTTTCCAGATGTGTCTCAGGCCAGGAAGTCAGCAATCAGCCTGGATAAAGCCTCTGGGATTTGCTGCAGATCATCTTCTGACACACACATCCTTCCTGCACCCTCTCTTATGATATTGTGGCACACGCCTTGCGCCCAAAAATAAAATAAAACAACCCAGAACCAAGCAGAAGCCCCTGATTAGGATGCTTTGATCACTTTCATATTTAATCTGTGGAAATATTTTTAATTAATTCAGTCCCTCGAAGCCCTAGAGGCAGCATTTGAGGGATCTTTACAACACCAGAGGGTCTATATACATAAATCACTTCAACAATTGCAGGTTCCCTGTCTGCTGGAGCAGCTCCAGGCAAAGCTCATCTCCCACAGATCCTCACCAGTGGTACCCAGGGGAGAGCATCAGCTCCCCAGCTCGGCCATAGAACATTGGAGGGGGATGAATCCTCCAAAGCACTTGCCCTCAGAGGAATAAACGAAGACGATAAATGAGTTTTCTGGGCTCTGTGTGAGCAGCTTTGCAAAGCTAAAACCCAAGCGGGTGACATGAAGGATGTGGTTTGCATGGAAAATAATCCCAAGCGGAAGCACCCTGACAGCAACATGCCTTTCAAACCTCCCTGCATCCCTGAGAAATGAACTACCCAGATTTCCCAGCCTGAGGAGAGGGGTTTAGCCCCACACAGCCAAGCTCCACACTCACTCCAGCCACGTGGTACCATCTGCTGCAGGACAGGGGAATCCCAGCCCAAGGGGACACAATTACTGAATTACTAACAAGATAATTTATTTTTTCCCCTCCACCAGGCACTTAAGAGGCTGTTGCTGGGCCCCTTTTGCTCATGTTGTGATTCCTTTCATCTCCCCATCAAAGCACAACCAAATTAACACCAGCCCTCCTCCCAGGGATGGCCCCCCCATGAGCTCCCACAGCCTCTCTGCTTTAACAGGGCACCTGGGAGCCGCTGCCAAAACAGGAAAGCAGGCGCCTAATTGAAAGGGAGTATTTGGGAGTCACCCCACACAAAAATTAGCAGAGATATGCTAGGAAAATAAAAGAGTGGGCATTAACGGACGGCTTATCTTCCTTTTTTCCGTGACTCTAATGCTCAGGACGTGAAAAGGCCAAAAAGTTTCACATACTGTTCTGAGGAGCTGGTCAGGGAGAGGAGCATCCTCTCCTCTACTTTCACTGCTCCTCCCAAAATAACTCAGGCTGATTTTGAGGTATGGACCTCCACCATTAAAATACAGGCGAACACAAGCCAAAACAACCCTGCACTGCTACTGTGAAAATATGTAGCAAGTGCTGGGTGTTGGTTATAGGTTGAGAAGTGGAGTGCTGATTGATTTAAATTAACCTGCATTAGGTTTGCCAAAAACACTAACCTGTGCCTAGGGAGAAAGGGAATAGGGATGTCTTCTGTCTGAAGGAAGGAGCACGGGGATCTGTTTCTGGAGGAGGGACTGAATTTTAAGGTGAGGGCCAGAGACAGCGCAACGAGGCTGGTTTTCAGACAGAACAGGGAGCCCCTCTCCTCACTACCCACCCTTGGCAGAGATCCCAGCCTGGGACTGTGACCAAGCCCCAGGGGAAGTGCCAGCTGAAGCCAAGGGAGGATTTAGGATTAACTCCAAAAAATGAGCGAGATCCACCCAACCCTGCAGGCAGCCTGTGGAAAGGAGCAAAAGCCCTGGGGGCCAGGCAGAGGGACAGGGTAGGCCAGTAGCAAGCAGGCTGGCAGGCCCAGCAGGGTCAGCAGCATCTGGACAAGTGACCCAGAGCACTCCCTGTCTGCTGGAGCCACTCAGCTCCTCCTGCCCCAGCTCTGGCTGCGGGAGCCCAGCTGGCTCTTGGAGCAGGAGCGAGCCACAGCGAGAGAGAGGAAAAAAAAAAGGAGAAAGAGCAGCAGGAAGCCCTGCTGAGAAGCCCCCTTTTGTGTAAACATGCTCCGTCCTCAGACTAAAAATAAAGGCAAACCACAGGAAGGGAGTGAGTGCTTGGACAATATCCGATTTGGTGTGTGCCTGGGTGTGAGCTGCGGGAACGGGGAGAAGAGCAGGGGACTCCACCCAGCACAACCACACAAAGGCAGCCGGCTAAGACCTTCAAGATGGACAGGCATTCCTAGAGATTATTTAAATTCAAGTAACTGCTGCTTGGCAGATGTGCAGTCCTTTGGTATGTGCACAGCACTTGGAAATGTTAAGTGAGGGAAAAGGCTGCCATGGCAGCGGCAGAAAAGGCAGGATGGCTGCACAAGGCCCATTTTACAGGGTCAGAGACTGAGACCCAAGGCTGTGAACTGAAACCCTATAAACCTGCCATAAAGCAAGGACATGACCCAGACAAGCTGTCAGCTACAGCCCAGCTCACAGCCTCAAAAACCACCTCTCCCTGCAAGCTGCCTTTGCATCTCAGTCCCTGCTGCAGCCACAGAACCAAACTGAAAACAGCTGCACCCTCCCGAGGGCTGTGCAGAGCTGATCAGTGGAATGCCCACCCCAAAGGGATCTCAAATACTTTCCCCTCGTGCTGGGCTGTGCTGCACTGCACCCTGCCATTGTCACCAGCTGGCTCTGGAGGCTGGAGTTGCACCACCCCCTGCATGAGGGATGCTTTGCTGGTGGGTGCAATCCCAAGAGTCAGGCATCCATCCATCCATCCATCCATCCATGCCGTGCAGAAAGCGTGCAGCACAGCGTGAGGAGGCTCCTTGGAGCCCAGCGCTCACCCTCGGTGCTGACACACCACTCAGAGGCCTTCTGGGGAAATGCAGGACCTGGGAGGATCCCCCTGCCCAGGCTGCAGGGGAGCAGCAATCTCGCAGGGAAGAGTGTGCAAGCAGAGAAACCCGCGGCTCTGCCCTGGCAGCTGTAGGGCCGCAGGTCCCAGCCCAGGGCAGCGCTGCGTTTGGGGCTTGGATTCGGCCACCATCAGCCCCATGTCCGTCCATCCACTAGAAGCCCTCATCTCTTTAGCCAGCCATGGATAAACTGCAGCATCTGCAGTGCTCAGCCACCTCATTTCCCTTCCTTTCTTTATTTTCTGTCAGAAGAAAATGACAGTGCTCGGCAGTGGAGGAAATCAAAGACAACTATGTTGGCTTCCACTTGGGCATGTTTCCTGCTGACGTTTGTATTCCTCTAATTCCTGCCTCCTGCTCCTATGTTCACTTTCCTACCATCAGGTCTCACCTCGAGTATTCATTTTTCTCTACTATTAGAAAGGTCTCCTACAAGCACAACCGAAATACAACACACACTCCCCCCCAGCCCCGTTTCCTTTAGAAAACAACTTCCTGTGACACGCAGCTGTTTGGAGCAGGTCACTTGCTTTCTCTGCAAAACACACCACAGCAGCACAACTGTCCTTGCTTCATTCTCATTTACAAGCATTGCTGAAACTTTCACAGGCTCTCATTTGGGGCATTTCTTACATGCTAAATATAAAGTGCTAATGCCTTTCCATAAGGCTCTGTCTGACAGGGGAGCAGCTGCTTCTGTCCCCATGTCACCATCCTCACACATCACAGCAGCAGCAGAAAATAAAACAGCAGCTTGAATGACATTTGTGTCGTCGGTGCTACAAGTACCCCCCTGACACCTCCTGCCACCCAGCCCAGCAGCTGAATCACAGCTGTCGATGAAAACTGAAAATCTTTCCTTAAACTCACTTTAGTAAGTCGTTTGCCACCCCTGAAGGTGCTGCTGGACACAGAGGAAGCCAAGAAAAAGGTGACACCTTCTGTTTACTCAGCTAATTACACTTCATTATTGCTGGAGTGGCCACTGCAGAGTCCAGCAAACAGACAGAAGAAAGGGAACAGGACTTGAGGTGTGAGCAGGGCTGCAGGTGGGAGCCCTGAACCTCCACTTTGCCTGAGCTGGAGCTGCCACTGCAGGCTGAACTCAGTCTGGGAAAAGTTAGCAAGAGAACTGCCACTCGTGGCTCCTTGAAATGCTAGCAGTCACCTGCTCTCACCCAGCTTCCTCCTCACATCCCCAGCACAGCCAGGGTCTAAAGTGACCTCAGAGGTCTCTGGGACAAGATCTCCACAGATCAAATCCAAAATCCTCCATTTTCATGGGCACAGTGCTGAGTTAGGCAGCAGAAGGCTACAAAGAACACTGCAAACACAGATGCTCTCTGTTGTTAGAAAACCTCCAAGTGAAACAAAACAAGAGCACAAACTGAGAGTTCAGTCCCTGGGGTCAAACACCTAAATTAATAAGGCATCTTCAGTCATGCTCTGGAAACACTCCTTGCAAAATTATGGGCTGTCTCTAAAAGATCAGTACCAAAGGACAGGGGACACATCTGGAAGCTCTGAACTCTACCACTGTCCAAGTGAGTGTCACTTCACAAACATACCTAGGGAGAAAACCCCAGGGATTTAATGCCTGCTGACCCCAATGCAATGAACCCCCAGTTTTACCTGGATCAAGGTGTGTAAAGGACCCAATGACAAAGTCCAGTGTTGAGACAGCCAGCAGGAAGAGCAGCAGGAGCTGGAGCCTGATGATCCACTTCACCCCAGCCAGGTTGATCCCCAGCAGGCCGAGCAGGACAGCCAGAGAGATGCCACGCACTGCCCAGATGTTGCTGAGGCTCAGGACATCTGCAATGGACTCTGCAAAGCCAGTGATGTACATGGCACCTGCAACACACTGAGGGACACAGCTCTGTGAGAAAAACAGATCCCCATCCACAGCCCCCATGCCAGGCTGTGGGGGCCTCTGTTCAGACAGACAGACAGACATTTGCTGTCACAGTACAACCTTCAGTGTTACTCTGGCCTGCAGGGACTGAACCTCATTGCTGTAAGACAGCACACTGCCAAGGCAGCAGAGCTACTGCCTGGGCAAACAGGGAAGGCTGGGTGCTAGGGCAGCAATGTTCCACTGTAACATCTACCCTCTATCAACACTCCAGGAAAAACCACACTGGCTTCTCTGGGAGAATCCATATTTCTTCCCTTCCTCTGTTTCTCTGGAGGAAGGGGTCCCAGTTCAACACCTGCCTGAAGAACAGCAGTTTGTTTCCCCCTTTGCTGTGTCCTGGGGGTTATTTTTAACTTGGTGTTTAGTTTGGATGCAAACTCTGACGTTTCACCGGCTCCCCATCTCGCTGCTGGAATGGAGCCTGCACTGTGGAGGAGAGCACATTGTGTGAGCCGTGCCCCCCCGAGCTCCTGGGCAAGCTGCCTGTTTGCCTTGCAGCAGGACAGGACACACACTCTGCCCCGGGTGGCCAAGAGCCTGCAGGACAGCACATCTGCAACACAGGCTCAGGCCCCAAACACCACTGCAGGCCAACAACCCCAAACACCAGGATGCTTCCCTCCAGGAATTCCCACTAGCTAACATTTCAGCAACAGCCCTTTCCATTGCATGGCATCCCTGGAAAACCAGGTGAGGGCAGACAGCTGCATTTGATATGGCTGGCATGGCCTTGGGTCCTGCAACCCCACCATCCCTGTGCACAGATGAGGGATGTGCAGCTCCCACACCACTGGAAGGGAGAAAACCCCCACCCAAACTAGCAAGAGCAGAACCCTCACTCACTGCAGATGCCCCACCTGGGACAGACCCAGCACTGCTCCACTGAGGGTGTTCAGGACAACCTGGCTCATACCCAGGAGCTGCAGGACTTGTCGGGTTTTCAGCAAGGTTCATGGCATTCAGATGCTCAGACTCAGACAGCTACAACTTGGAGTGCCTGTGGATTCAATTCCATCTCAAACAGACACCTGGATCAGGGGAACTACACCAAGAGTCTTTCTCTGCAGCAGTGGCCAGTCATTCCCCACCTGCCCCAGCCAGAGCAGGACTACCCCATTTCTGGCAGTAGCTGCCTTATGACAGAAGTTACAGCTCTCCCTGAGCATCCTGAGCTCCCTGAGCAGGGGATCAGCCTACAGCTGGTGCAGGGCACAGTGGGCAGAAAGCACAGCTGAGAAAGGAAAGGCATCAGCAGCTTTCAGGAGCAGGCAAAGTGATTTTAAGTGAGTTGCCAGCTCCCAGCCTGCAGCCCCTGTGTACACAGGATGCCAAGCCAGGGGCCAGGGCTGCTGCAGCCCAGCTTTTACGACCCTCAGGACAGGCTGCAACCTGATTGCTTTCCCAGACACGGTCCTCTCAGAGAGCAAGAGTGGAAAATATGACAGGAAGGATTCTCATGTGTGGCCCATTTCCATATCTTGGCTTGTATCGGGGTTCAGTTCATATTTTATGGACACTTGCTTTTAATCTGGAGTGAAAGGAGAAGAGGGGATTATTTTTGGTTTGGGGGCTGTTAAGGGGTTTTGGAGATTGCTGTAAGCCAGTCAGTTAAAAACAAACCTCCATAAAAATGCTTCTCTGCTCACCACATTTTATACTGTTCATAACATCTTTATGGGGGGAGAGGGTTAAGTTACTGCAGGTTTAAGTGATTATTTTCCATTCTTAATGTATACTACTTGTATATTTTTGAGCTTCACCACCACAACAGCTCCTTGGGATCTTTCAGAAAATCCAGAACTGTGACTTTTGGCTCACAAGAAGTCAATTAACGGTAGCCCTTACCCCTGGCAAGCTCTCCTCCCACACCAGCTCAACTTCTGCTGCCTCCCAAAGAGAAGCAGCCAAGGCTTGCCCGATCCCTGGGGGTATGTGGAGCATGCCAAGGCCAACCTGCTGGTCCACAGCCACTCTGCTTGGCCACCCTGACCTCTCCTGCTTCATTTACTTTCAATCTCCTGCCAGCAGGGGCATGTCCTGGCAGTGGGGGTAATTTGGGATGGGAGGGTATGTCCAGCATGGCTTGCCCAGACACTCAGCTCCTCCAGCAGAGTGACCCATGCCAGGCACAGCACATTGCCATGCACAGGCTTGTTCCAGGGAGCAGCGTGGGGCTGAGAGCTCCCCGTGGTGCTCTCCCATGCTGTCCAGCACAGTGGAGCTTTGCTCAGATTTTACTTGAACCATTACCTTCTGCAGCAGGACAGCACAAGATTAATATCTTTACTGCAAAGCTTCCATATTTTCTTAGAGTAACTTTTTAAAATTACCTGGCCAAAAATGTAAAGGAGGCCAATGGTGCCCCCTACTTGACCTCCAAGGACAGTAGAAATCATGGAGTAGACTCCTCCACTTCCAATGCTGCACTTCTCACACACTCCAATTCCAGACAAGACTGTCACCAGGGCAACCAGAATGACAAAGGACACCAGAAACATGCCCATTACAATGCCAGTGTTTCCCTGGAATGAGAAAAAAAAAAATCAAATAAAGATTAATTCACGCCAATCTGCTGGGACAGAAAAAGGACTTCTAGTCACTTCTACCCACATCTAGTCACTAGTGATCTATGAATCTGGAGTCATTAGAGATGAAAAGAAACATACACAGACGCCCCTACTTGTCTAATTAACATAATTGATTGCCAAATTTACGGCCTTTATTAGCACCCTTTTGATGAGAACCTGTCTTGTCCTTGAGCCTGGGGCTGGGCAGACCTTTGCATGAGCAGGTTCTGCTCTGTCAATGGGCTCCTCCATGAATCACTGATTTTGTCCTCTAGTTTAAAAGGAATGAGGTCAAACAATGATTCAGCCATCATAGTCAGGGGATCACTGCCTGTCTCCACGGTTTAGAAGGACATGCTCAAAAAAAAAAACCCAAAACACTTCCGTAACAAAAAGTAGTTTCAAAATTGAACCCCTGGGATTTGCAACGACTGATTTATTAACAGCATCAAGCTTGCATTTTAATTTTTCAGAACATTTACCTTTGAAAGCTCTGATCCTTCCAAACAATGAGATCCCAAAGAACAAAACCCCAAAGGCAACACAGCGTAGAAGATAAATCACACTCTCACAAAGCAGCGTGCGCCCGCCCTTATCTGCGGGGCGTTCGCAGAGCGGCACGTGGCTCTCGCCCTGCCTGGGCTCGGGGGACTTCTCTGCACAGGATTCAGCCCCGTGGAAAAAAAACAACCCTTCCTGCTTGGGGCAGAGAGAGGGCCCCAGGAGGAGCTGCTGTACCCACCATGGTCCCACTGTGGGGCAAAGAGAAAAAGCCTCTGAACAAACACAGCTGCAGGTGCCCGTTGGCAGCTTTAAGGGCCAGCACAACCCCTTTTTTGGGGGGTTCAGTTTGCCATTTAGGGTCTGATTTTCAGAAAGAGAAGGTGCTTAGCATTTAAGAACTCTTCTGAGCTCAGGACCTTCCCACTCTCTCGCACATGGCTGTAATTTATTTTCCAGGGTCAGGAGTTTTCCCTTGTGCTCCAGCCCACCTTCCCCTGCTGACAAATCACTCAGGCCAGTGCACAGCAATCAGAAGCCTCCTCCAGTGCCCAGTGTTTCATTAACATCTGGCTTCCCTTCCTTTTACTCATATTCCAGGCCATGTCCACATCTCCTCTTTCCAACCTAGCCCCAGCAATGCTCATCTCTGAGGTCATGCTAGCCATGATGGGGTTTTTATCACCAGCACTAAAAGGCTGCTTCCCTGCTCTGGGGTTGGTTGAAATACCAGATTGCTTTTTTCCTTTTCTCGTTTTTTGTGAAAAAAACAGAAACATATCCAGGATGTTGCTATCATTACAAAATCCTATTTTGGTTCAGCATCCTGCTGCCTTTGACAGGGGTGTTATCTGGTCAGTGGGGAACAGAGCCAAGGCTTGCTATAAACACAGCTGTGGTTGGGTCAGCACCGCAGCCCACTCCAACCCCACACTTCTTTTTAAAAGGACAATTGTTCTTTTTCTTCAGCTGCTTACCTCAGGTTAAATGGTTAATNAAAAAAAAAAAAAAAGGCAAACATTCACTTAGCCTTGGGCTTTTCCAGAAAGGTGGTACCAGGCTATGACAATAGAAGTTCATGGGCAATCCAATGGTTTCCACAGAAGAAAGGGTTAACACTAAGACTGAGGGGGAATGCTGGACTCACAGCAACAATAGCAAGCAGGGACAGTGGGAAGAAAAAGCCCCCATTAAACACTGATGCTTATTGATGCATGCGTGCTGGGAGGGGTCAGTGCAGCAGCAATCCCTGCTGAACATTTCAGCAAGATTAGGTCCCCCAAAACTGCAAAGCTTCACCAGCCCCAGCTCCAGCTCTGGAAATTTATAGCAAAAGCCTGACTCTGGGAACAGCTCGACATATGACTGTCCTCTGCCAGGGGAGCTCTCTGCCAACCCTGACTTCTCCTCCCTTCCCTTTCATGCTAGCTTCCAGCTAGTTTGGTTTTTCTTTTATTTATTGGCTTTATTTATATTTCTGTGCTTGCTACAGAAGAAACTGTCTTTCAAAAGAGATGTGGATGAAATAAGATGAGAAGGAAAAGGAAGCTAAAATGTCATCCAAACTTCTCCACCATGACAACTGCAGCTCCTCACAACATTTCCAGCAAAGCAATTTTCAGTCGAGTGCAAGTGTCTTCCTGCTCCTTTTGGAAGGTGTCCACCATGCCTGTGACAAGAACTCTGCTGAAGCTCAAATCCCACCCCTCCCTGGGGAAGCATTCCTTCTTCTAAGGGGAAATTTTGAGGCATAATACAATGTTTGGCATCAGGAGGGGACAATATTGCAAGCTCTGACCCTCAGTGAGATCCCATCATGGACCCAGCAGTGGAAGATCCTTTGACAGGCATGGCAATTTCACCTGACTGAGGATTCCCCATTTTAAAAATCAGGGACTCCAACACTGACATGTTTGGAAGAGACCTCCTTCTGTGGTGTTGGGAAGATGCACAAGTGGCTGTAACTACTTTACCTGAAAAGTGGTAATTTCACCTCAACAATACAACACTAGGGTGTCCCTGTTCATTGTCAAGGTTGGTTGTTGTGTTTTCCTTTCTCTTCCTGAAAGCTAAGACAGGAAACCACTCACAAAAACCACTTCAGCTACACATTTTAGTGGAACTTTTCAAAAAGCTACAAAATACCAGAGGGCGTGAGCAACATCTATAATGAAGAGCACAGAATCCAAAACACTTGGGTGGTGATGGAGACACAAGGTAAGAAGGGGCAGAGGAAAATGTCTATCCAAACATTCAGCCAAGTCAGCACTCACTCACCACCAGCCATCCTGTCCTCAGAAAAAGAACCACTCCAAAAATGTTGATCATGCAGGAGGTGAAGACCCCATCCCACGTTCCAAAAAGCACCGGCTCCCATACAAACAGCTGGATCTTCCACCAGGGCTTGGTCTGTGTCTGAGATACCTGGAGAAAAGCAAAGCCTGGCGTTTACCTCTCATGTTTTATGGGCAGGCTGCACAAGTGGAGCCACAGCCACCAACAGTGGGATGGCCACCAACAGCTACTAAGACACCCCTTTGCTGCAAGTTGTCCCAAAGATGAAGGGCTGTCAGGGTGTTGGGATCCCTGGGCCCCGAAAGAGAGGGCTCCCTGCAATGCCCTGTTTATATTCTTGTAGGATAAGCAGGAACAGAACCCTACTGAGCCTCAGTGAATTAATCCCAGTGCATGAACCAAAAACACCATTCAAGGGTCCTCCACAGAGCCTGCAGCTGAACACTGCAGAGAACACACTGTGCTTCTCCTCCTGTCCCTACCAAACACCCAGCCAAGGCAAGCAGGGTCCTCAGTGCATGGAGAAGTCCCTTAGAGGATGTGACAAACCAGGCTGGACCAGCTTGGACCAACAGAGCAGGTTAAGATGGTCTTCTCATCACAGTCATGTCTGATCAGGACCCTTTGCTTCTCGAAGAGACACAGACTCTGGTACTTGGGGCACGGTGAATTTCCAGAGTTGCTGGAACCAAGATGTGGAACTCCAGGGAAACTGCAGTTTTCCTATGGCAACTCTTTCCTCCTGCCATCTGGAGATCGAGTCTCCTCTTTCCCCTTCTAAGTCATACACCTCAGATTTACATAGCAAAATGAAGGGCAGTTTTGTTACTTCGTTCCTGTTCCCTTGCCACAGAGGTGACCAGGAGTGCAGACACCATGGGGATGAAAATTTGGGAAAGGAAATGGCTCTCTGACGTACCTGCTGTGCTTCCTCATGGAAAAGCTCTTGGACATATCCCTCAGTTCGGGCACCATTCCGGCTGAACATCGTCTCCTCCGTGTTACCTCTGCCTGCCCAAAGCCCAGCTCTAACACAGTCACAGGCAAAGCTGCTCTGAGGGGAAGGTCAGCTCGGTCAAATTCCTGCAGTGCTGGATCCTCCGTTGTAGAAGATTCATGGTTTTATTCCAGCTTCACTGTGAAAGCAGGAAAGATGAAAGACACGGCTGCTGCTTTCTCAGCCTGCCAAAGCACAAGGCCATTGTCCCCACAGTCAATAGCAGCTCGTAACAGATGCTGAACCGGAGTGACACCACAGCAAGCAGAGAGCAGTGCTCCCCCAGCACCCTCCCAAGCGCTGCTCCCAGCACAGGCTTCACCATCAGCCACACATTTAACAGCCCTTGGTAGCCTTTTCCAAATCTAACCCCAGCATCCTGTAGCACTGGCTCCACAGCTCCTCAGTGTTGTCTGCAAAATGCATTTCCCCTCATTGGTTTTAACTCTGGTGCCTGGTAATGTCATTGCATGCTCTTGTGCTCCAGTGACATAGGACACATGGATTATTCACTTCCCAGCACCACTCATCACTTCACAGCCTTGACAACGTCCCCTTCAGCTGTACCTTTTGTAGACTAAGGTCCTGCCAGTGTGCTGTTACCCACAGTCTCCCACACCAGTTGTCAAGAGAGACCTTTTGGCTATTCCTCAGAACAGTACACCATGCCTAGGTAAGACAAAGAGGGCTGCAGCCAGAGGGGAGCAATACTTGCTCCACAAACGTGGAGAGGGCAGTTTGTCTGCATCATTGGCTCTCCTGGGGCTGGTAATTTGCTGGCCAGGTGAGCCCACATACAGAACCAACCATGATCACACAAGGCTTGTACCAGTGGCTGGACACCTTACCTGAGACCAGAGACCAAATTAATCACAAGCACAGGGCAGGAATCTCTGACTCCTCAAGCCTGCAAACTATGGAGACACAGCAGCCAACAGAAATGTGCTTTGCCTATTGTACAGGGACAGAGACACGCAGAAACTACTTTGTGTCACTCAGGATTTCTGCAGCAGGGTCCAAATGCCTTTCACCATCCTGCCCTTGTTACTCTACTTTGAAATACCCAATATTAAATAACCAAAGCAGATGCTGCTCCACCACAGCGTTTCAGCTGCAGAAGGTCTCCTGCAGTTGGGGTACAATGGCCAGCACAGGAGGTTTTTCTTTGCCCTGCCCACATGGCCAGTTAAGCAGCACCAAAGCCATGAGAGTTCACTGATGCCCTGCTGCTGCCTCCACATTTCTGGAAGCAAATAACCCTTCACAATATCACAAATGGTTGCTGTTACAGGGAGATTGGGGTTTCAAGCAGGGCAAAAGCAGCAGGAGCAGAGGAACTCTAAAAAAACAAAGCTCATGTTTTTATTCAAATAGCCACAGTAATAAAAAGTGTAAGAAAATACACAACGCGAAACAAAATTACAATTGAATAGCCATATTCTCCTAAGAATCCCCAGTGCAGTCCTTCCTCAACAGAGACTTCACTCAGTAAAGCATTTACTGGGGTCATCCAAACTCCAGCCACAGCAGTCCCATCACAGATGTAGAAAAATAGGGAGGCTGCAGCCTTGAGACACCCTGCTCTCCTAAACCACTCCCTCAAGGGAGCCAGAAGGAGATGGCCCCAACCCCCTGCAGTAGCTCAGGGAGAAGTGACTCGCTCAGTGTGTCTGGTGTGTAACATTACATGGGTGGGTTTGATGCACCCATCTGAAACTTGCAAAATGCAGAAAGAAGGGCTGCACACATGGATTTCAGACCTGAAGCACACCTAGCAAGAAATGTTACCCTCCTAGACATTTAAACACCCTTATCTCACCATTTCCTTCCTTTTTCTCTCCTTTAAAACCCTTCTCATGCCTCGTGCCCTGGAGCCCTTTCTGCTCAGCTACTGCTCACCTTGGTGTAAGGTCTTCCCCCTCCACAATTACAGGAAATTGCCTCTGCACTACTGCTCCTCTGTGGCGTTCCCAGCTGCCTAAAATCTTATTGCTCAACTCTGTAATTATTTACATCCCACCACATCTCCTGGATCCATTGGTCCCTACGAGGTAGCCAAAGCAAACACAGGGGGGGTGTAAAGCACAGAAGTGGGAGCTGAACAAATGTGCCAGGGCAGCCACATCCCAGTCCATGAACGTGCAAGTTTCTGCACTTTACGGTCTGTGAGTGGAAAGTCCTTGGGGCAGGCGTCCTCCTCTTGCCCCACGCAGCACTCTGTCAGCACACGGATATTTTTGGGGCTAGTTTGTATCCAGATCACCAACCCTGAGGAAGCTTTTTCTGCTATACACACCAGCAGGATAAATAAGCTAAACAGGCACTATTTTCCTCTAATATAAGTGAGCCTCTAACTTGAAAGTAAATTGATGTTGTTTTTCCTAAAGTTTCTGCCAAGTACACTAAGCAGCCTATAAATTAAAGACGAACGTCTGTTCTAATCTTTCCATACCGTTTAGCACTAGAGAGAGCAGAAGAGCATTAGCAAACCTCGCAGAAACATTACAAAGGCTCATCTCCTTTTCCTGCAACACTTCTATATTTAATTGCAAAACCAGATTCCTATAGATTAAATTTCTGTGCCCTCCATGTCCTTTCAAAGCACTATTTTATTAATCATCACGTTAAAGCTACTTCTGAGCTAAGCGTCGCTGCTCTGAGCTACTCAACAGCTGGCTGATTTTGGAGAGGAAAGGTTAACGCCTTCCCAAGCACAACTGCGTGTGGTCCCACGACCTCCGAAGCCTCCGTCCTCGCCAGAAGAGGTGCTTCCAAAGCCTCCCTCCCCCAAGGGACCCAGCAGCCAACAGCATTTTAGTTTTAATAAATCCCTTCAGCTCCTGTCCGGGTCAAGTTCTTAGAAACACCTAATTTAGGTGACTTTTAGGAAGGCGGAATTACAGGGAAATGAAGCAGCCATCAGTGCAGCAAAGGTAACGCCGCACAGGGCAGCGCTTGGCTGTTCCCAGTTACTCATTTACTGCACCAGCCAGGACAATTACCCGGCTCGTTTTGTTTTCATGTATCTCCGTAGAGCAACGAAGGCTGCGGAACATCAGACGTGGGAAACGAGCCCGGGCTCTCCCCAGCAGCTTCAAGTTCCCGGTGTGGCCGGACAGCTTCGCTTTGGCTGAAGCCGCGGCGTTGCCAACACCTTCGTGCCGCGGGCTGTGGCCACCGCCACACTGGGCTGCCACCCCTGCCGGGCAGTGCTCCGACTTACCCGTTCCCTCTTCCCTATGCTTGTTTTTTCCTTTTTTTTTAAATTAATTTTTTCTCTATTTTTCCATTTTTCTCCTTGTCTTTTTTTTCTTTCTGTTTCCGTGTTTCTGGTTTTTTTTCTCTTTTATTTCCTTTTTTCTGGTTTTCTTTTACCTTTTTTTTTTTTTTTAACTTCCTCCCCACGCCCTTTTTTATCTGCCTTTTTTCTTTTACCTTTTGGAGGGTGGCCTCTTTTCTACCTATTTTTCTCCCCCACACGGCTTTCATTTTTTCAGCTTTCCTCTCCCCCGTTTACCCCTCTCCCTCCGCCGCCTCCGCCCCGACCGAGCCGCCGCAACGCCGGAGGGAGCAGCGGGCAAAGCCGAGCCAAGCCCGGCGCCACCTGCGCGGTCCCCGTGGCTCAGGCCGGTCCCCCATCCCGGCTCGGGGGTGTCCCCGCGGTGCCGACCCCACTCACCTGGCGGCTCCCGGGCCCTCCCTCCTTCCCGCCGGCTCCCGCGGCGCCGCCTCCCGCCGGGCCGGCCCCGGGCGCTGCCACGTCTGCCCAGGCACTGCGCCCGCCCCCGCAGCGGCACCGGCATCGGCATCGGCATCTGCCCGGCTCGGGCCGGTCCCACCCGTGCCCGGGACACGCGGGTTCCTGAAGAGCCCAGACCCCGCAGCGCCGAGCGTGCGAAACAGAAATCATTAGGGGCTGGGAGCAGATTGCCACTCAATCAGCAGTTCTCAGGAGTCTGACAAAATAAGTGAATAAATCAGCAAGATCACAGCTGCTCAAGGGAACGCTGGCCACGGGGAAAGGGGGCTCTGATTCCGCACAGGAGCGGCTGCAGCTTCGTTCCAACAGGAACTCCATCCACTCGAACTTCCCAGCCCTGGGCTGCCAAGAAATCCTGTGACCCTGCACAGGGAAAGTTCCACCTGAATTAAAGGCAGGAATTTTGGATAGTCTCACTATAAAGAGGATAAAATCTAGAGCTAGCCACCCTTCCTTAGAGCACGTGTGGCACACTTCAATTTAATTTACTTCCAAAATGAGTTAGAGCCATTTTATTTTTCAAAAAGGATCCATACAAGACATGCATGTAATCCAGTGAACCTGTTTTGATCTTCCTGCAAAGTGTAAACAAGCCTTTACTCTTGAATAGAAACACCAAATTTCTGTGAGTGGCAGAAAAGGAAAGCAAGAGTTCAGAGAAGACAGATGACTTGTCAAAGGAGGATGAAGCCTGAGGAAATCATAGAATGGCTGGGGTTCAAAGAGACCTTAAAAAACACCTCATTTCAACCACCCTGCTTTGGGCAGAGACACCTTTTACCAGACCAACCTGGCCTTCAACACTTCCAGGGATGAGGCATCCACACGGCTTCTCTGGGCAATGTGTTCCAGTGCCTTACCACCCTCACAGTAAAGAATTTCTTCCTGGTATCTAATCTAAACCTGCTCTCTCTGTTTGAAGCCATTCCCCTTTGTCCTGTCATTAATCTTGCCTATAGTGTCTCTCTGTATTTCTTTTAAGCTCCCTTCAGGTGCTGGAAGGCTGCAATTAGGTCACCCCTAAGCATCTTTTCCAGGCTGAACAATCCCAACTCTATGGATATCTCCCCAGGATATCCCATTCCTGGAATATTTTGGAAGCTCTCCTCCACTTCCTTCTTTTTACACTCTACAACTACCAGGGAATGGGTTTAGCCAGATTCTCCCATCATGAGGGCCAGTGAAAAATCTGAAATAAGTATCTTGAATTTGTTGCAGCACTGATGAAGAGTCACTAATTCCCTGAGGACAGCCCCATAGCTGCCTGCAGGAATTTCTGTGCCCCACACACACACACGTGCACACCAGGCAAGTGCTGAGGAAGTTGCTTGGGCCACTCACCACTGCTGAACACTCCTTTGGGAAATCCTGCCTCTGCACTGGAAAGAACCACAGGAGAAAACCAGTAAAAGGTGTTTTTTCAAGGACCATAACTGACACATTAAAGTCACCAAGCACTGCTAAGAAGCACTTTCAGGAATGTTGGGTGTTGATCTCAGTCTGTTCCTATTTTAGTCATGGCAATTTTCAACATTTTCCTGCTTGTCAAGAGAATCCTTCCAAGAGCAGGAGTGCTCCTTCAGCAGGGCTGTGAGCATTTCAGAACCAGTGTCCTCATAGGAGTCTTACTCTGCACCATTTTGAGGCCTTCCAAGAAAACTATCACAAACAATTTGAGGAAGTTTTCTAAAAGCCCTAATTAAAATTCTCTCCTTGTGCTGAGTACCGTAGCTCTATAAAATAAAAGGCAGGGAATAAAAGGCAGGGGGGAAAGAAACTAAGAGTTAAAATTGTTTACTCAAAGTCCAAATCTCGAGTGCTTTCACATCAAGCAAAGGACCCTGAGAATTCCACAGACCAGCTGGAATTGCCTCCCTCAAGTTACACAGGTCCTGGGGATCGGCAGATGAAACCATGGAAGCCTGGAAGACCCACACATTGAACATCCTGAGCCGTGATTTGAGAACATTTCTGATGGTCCAGTGGAAACTGCTCCAGGGAACAGAGTCTGGAAATGGATTTAAGAGAGTGAAGAGGGTGACAAAAGGTTACGTGGGACAGAACAGGTATAGGAACAAAGGAGGTGTCAAAGATACAAACGTGGCCTCCAGAAACAGGGAAAGCAGCAGTGCAGAGGTCAGTCAGAAAAAGATGGGAATTTGAAACATCTGTAAGTCTGAGCCATCCTATGAAATGTGGAAATGATTGATTCTTAATAGGATGGATATTAATTCTCACCTACCTCATCATCTTCTTCAGCTTCCAGACATACACATAACACAGCAACGTGCAATTTCCATGTACACACACAGCACAAACTGTGAATAAATTACCCTGTTTAGCTTATCTCATCACTTAATGACCTACAAACACTTGACTGACAGTAAAACAGCTGATATGTAGAGTATGTTCTCAGGCTAAACGAAGAAACAATCCTCTTCAAGTTCATTCACAGCTGCAAACTGTAAAATATTTTGCCTTTAAAAAGGATTTTCACCTGGTGTTGTTCAGTGTGTGTAATAGCAGTTATCAACGTACCGCCTGAGCATCACTACAAACAACATTCTTGTTTCCATTCCTTAAAATGGATTTTCAGGCAACAACTCTGTGAGAACCAATACTCCAAAGTACATTTCCACACCTGCTGTGGGGACTCACGCTGTCCTTACAGCTCATTTTCAAGTAGCTGCAACATCCATCACTCTAGCTACGTGTTTGACTAGGAGACTTATCAATCATCCTGTTCACTTCCTCTAAGGCAGCAGATGTTGTCCTAGAGAAAATTCCCCTTTCAGAGTCCTGGTTTGCAGGAAAAGATCACTTTGTCCCACTGGTACCATTGCACTTGCTTATGTCTTTCTGAGCTGTATCTTTCTTAGGTTGTTCTGTCTATAATTAGCTTTATAACAAAGATGATTTCAAGAATTGGCAAAAGAAATGGAAGAAAACGCAGGACTTGAGAGAAAACAAACAAGTCATCCTTTCAGCTTCTGATGGCATCCTCTGATGGCATCCTGTTTTGTTCTTGCACATCACTGCATGGTCGAGATTACCTTGCAATTACCCTGAACATGCCCAGCACTCACAGTCGCTGCTTTATCGTCTCTCAGGACTCAGTTTATCCTGTGACAAGACCGATTAAGGATGTGCTGCTCCTGAAGAGCTTTCAGAGTATAGCACACATTTTGAACAGTCATTATTCACATTAAAACAGAGCAGTATTTTTTTATAAATTATACAGTGAAAATAATGGATCCTTTGGGTTTCATTTGGGCCAGTCTAGTGCTTTTGATCTAACAAAAGCTGTTACTTCTGCCTCTGTGAAATGGCAATAATGAAAACATGGAAACAAAGATTTTATGTGAATAAATGTGAAAATTAACATGTTCAGTGGTACTACTTGTATTTCCATAGCTGCTGAGAAGGTACCACATCCTCTAAATGAAGGCAGCTACGTACAAGCTACTGCCAAGGCACTGATCTACCTAAAAAGATGTCACACAAAGCCTGGTCTGGGATGAGGCACCACATTTCCAGCCAAGAGGCTTGGAAGACACAGCCACTGGCCCTACCGAATCACACCAACAGCGATCACGCAGCAACATGTCTTGGCTGTCCTGTGGAAGACAGGCAGAGCTGCCCAGGGAGACAGATCCCGAGCGGAAAAAGTAACAGTGACTTGTACACCCAGCAAACATCCAAAAGTGAGTTTAAATAACTGAGGTAGGAACTGGATTCTGTGATTTCTGAATGATGTGCACGGCTGCCGACATCAACAAAAGTGACACAGGCTGGCTGGACTGCAAAAGACCTGCACACACATTTTAAAATGGAACCTCACCAAATCATCCTATTTAATCTCTGCCAGTGACTTGTACATGTATTCACTCGAAGCAGATGGTGCAGCAGGGACGTCAGGAACCTGAAGACCAGCCCTGGTGTGAAAGGGGAAGGGCACTGCAGAGGAGGCAACTTACCTGAGCAACCAGGGCAGAGCTGTTTGCTTCAGAAAGGACAGCACAGATGGGCTCCTTTTTAACCCCCTGTTCCAGTGAACAGCTCTCTTCATTAAACTCCATGTCTTGACAACTAAAGCAGACAAAAAAGCAAATAATATTCCACAGAAGACTATCTTCTGTTGATTTAGCAAACGCAATACGAAAGATAACCAACAAACGGGATACCTTTTTGAGACTACCTCCCTAAGCCAACACACCTTCAAAGCTCCAAATTTTCATAAACTGCTGTCTGTAGTTTACCCTGTGCACTGCAGGAAAAATATTAATTTCAGAGAGTTATTTTTAATGCCTCTAAATAAACAAATATGCAATTATTTTAACAGAAAACTGCTTCCTTCTCCTAGCAAAAAATAAATCAAGCTAATTTAAACCGACTATTTTTCTCACTCAACACAAAATGTAGGTTCTGATATCAAAATGTTGAAAAGTATCTTTTCAGTATTAATCATATAAGCAGAGGTGATCAGGTTTGATTTCTTATTTCCACCACATAATTAAAACAAATGAAAATCTGTATAACTAATGTAAGAAAACATAAAGACAAGCATGGTGGCTGAGTACACAGACACTACGTCACCAGGCACGTTGCAGAGTGCACCCACAACTTAAAACTATCAAACACGAAACCATTAAAAGCAGTTACTATGCTGGCTGGATGTTAACATACCTCGTGAAGTTTATAAGGAATTTTAAAAAGGCAATACCATAACTTGCACACTGGAGTAAGACTGAAACCAAGTCCTATGCAGTGCCAGAGCTGCATTCACACCCTGCTCCAGGGGTACCCAAAGGCCCTCAGAGCCAGCAGTGCCTCCCATGGCTCAGAGGGCTGAGCAGGGGCATTTCCTATGACAAGTTTGTCTGTGCTGGTACAGACAGTGACCACCCTGGGCTGTGCATGGCCACTGCTGCCAGGGCCACTGTCCCTGGGTAACACAGGAGAGCAAACCTGAGTGCCCTTCTCTGCTAGGGCCAAACGCAGCCAGCTGAGCCAAGCTCCTCAGCAGGGTGCAGGCTGAGGCCAGATGAGAAGCTCCTCTCACGCAGCCAGCGCTGCCCCGAGGAGGTTCCCGAGGTGGCTGATGGATGCCCAGGGGGTGGCCCTGCTGCACCCACCGGTGACATCCCAGAGCCTCCAGCTCTTCCTGCCACGCTCAACTGATCACAGCTCCAGTCTTCACACACTGCTTCACTACAGGCTTTTTCTCTTTGAAAGGTATTGTGCCACTTTTAACACCTTCTTACATAAAACTTGTTCTTACAGGAAGTAAAATCAACAGAGTCAAGCATTTCACAAAAATCAAGTATTTACCAGGAAGGACCCTACCAAAAGATTTAGGGAAACATTATGCCTGATACACGTGAACAAATAAAGAGGAGAAAACTGAATTATCAGTAATTAATGCTATGGGGCATATTCATGGTTTTGTAGGTGCAAAAATGCTATGGTCCTCAATATTTTTTAAAAAAATATTTGCTTTAACAATGGAAAAATCTATGTAACAAATACTCCATATACTACACATGCTACAAAATGCTGTAGTGCACACATGGCATACTGTTATTCAACAGACCTGAAATCCTGAGTAATCAAGTTCACCCTTCTTACAACTGAGATTAAAACAAAGTCCTGATTCTCATTTATGTGAGGAGCTGCTGGCACTGAACAAACTCACTCCAGTGCAAACAAAAATCACAAAAGGAAAGCTGGTCTAACACTAGGTGTTTCTATTGAAGTGGTTTCAGTGCAATCCTCTCAGACAACCAGGATTGAAGTTAAGGTCAGATATTCTGTTTTCTATAATCAAAGGAGGCAAGGAAATCCAAAGGAGAAGAAAATCCAAATAAGTTCTGTGTGTTTCAAATCAAATATTTAAATATTTCATTTAATTGTTGGAAAGTATCCACTTCAGTTCTTGCACAACAATTATGTATCTTTACATGCTTTCATCTGTCTCATTAAGAAAGCAGATTTTGTTTGAAATTATCTAACATGAAAAATACTGCTAAGTCTATTCATAAAATGGTATTCTATATTTTTATTTTTCAAACAGCAAGTGACCACATTTAAAATGCATCATTTGCAAATATAAATTATCAAACTATTAGTTTAATTAAAAATAAAGCAAAAACATAACTTCCCTTAGTATCACAATACATTAAAGGGTATTATAAACCCAAAAAGACTAAGTTAACCATAAGAAAACAATAACGTCAAAAGTGATGAAACTCATTAAGTCACTTAATGAATAAATCAGTCCTAAGAATACAATATCATTCACCATGATTATGTAAAAAAAGAAAGCAAACTTTCATTGTATTATACAGATAAAACAATCCAATCCTTCATGCCACATTTTGTAAACCATGATATAAATGACACTCACAGTCAAATGAACAGGAAGAGTAACTCCCAAAATATTTTAAGTAGCTTTTAGGACAGAAATAAAGGCAGAAAAAGAATCATTTAAAATATATCAAGTTTAACCAAAAAAAAATTCATTTGGTCAAGCCTGCTATCCAAACAGTTTTGTTCCCTGCAAAACTATTTTTGTCTTTTTTTGAATTATGAAATTTAACTGTTTCTTTTACATATTAAATGTAAGTCATGTGTTGAGCTACATTAAATCCTTTTATATTTTTATCATTTTGGCCTTGAGACCCAAACATCTTCCGTGGACCTACACACACACAGACACACACACACACAGAGACACACACACTCTCACACTCACTCTCTTCTTGGTATCAGGAAATTCCTCATTTCACAGGAATAATGAAAGACTCACATACTGATTTCTGTCAGAAACATAAGGAATATGCAAATTCATACTTTCCAGGTTCTTATAAAACGATCTCTCACCTATATATACATACTCCAGCTGATGGAATTCAGGTTACGGTCTTTTGTCTGATAATAAAGGGACGGAATAGATGTTGTAGGATAAAGAAATACTGTATAATGATCGAAATAAACCTATTATCCTAAATTTATCTATACAAATTATCATTTTTTATTAATTGAAATACAAAGAAGGCATATGGACTTCAGGAAAATAGCACTATATCAGAAATTCACTGTAACAGTGTTTCACTATATATATCATCAGGTTTTTCATAAGACAATTTCTTCTGTACACTGGATTTTGTACTAATTTCTCTGTCTTCAAATCCATTACATTTTCAGATCCAATTCAGCACTATATAGTATGCCTTCAAAATAAAAGGAAGACACTTGCTTTATTGAATACCAAGTTCCCTTCCAGACAGTATTTAAAGAAAGACAAGACTACACAGACAAAGTCCAGTATAATTCATTTCTGACAATGAAAATTTCAACCCCTCATACTGTTGCAAAATTCCTTCTACTGAAATGTCTACAATAATAATAATTATAATAATTATTATAATAATAAAAAGCATACATTACATATAAAAGATACCAGTGTACTAAAAGTGACAGAAGTGGACTAGCAAATCCTTCAAAGCACATATTATATAAATGACTAGCATTTAAAAACATTTCTTTTTCTATAAAATGTAGGTCATATACATTTATAAATTGGGGGAGGGGGGAGGTTCTAAAGCAGTGATGACTGTTCAAATAGATATGCTGCTCTGTACAGTCTAATACCTATTCAATTCAAACTATAAGTTTGACATCTAGTTTATCAGAATAAACCCATCTCATAATCTCAAAGCTCATAATTTGAAAAATATGCAACTCAAAGGAAGAGGTGACTCAAAAGTTCACTGTTTATCTGCATATGAAATAAGAAGAGAACTATTCCTTTCTAAGGGTGGCCCAAGTCTCATCAGTTCAATACCAGGACTTAAAGACTCCAAATTTATGTAGAGGAAGTGGCAGGAATCAGCACAGAAGCAGAATAGTATCTCTGATCCTTTAGAGACACAGCTATTCAACCTTAGCAGTCTTCCTTGTCTCACAGAAGTGCAGCCAAGCCATTCATTTCTCACTCAAAGTGGATGAAGCCAAAGATCTAAAGACTGTCCTCTCTGTGACTGAAATTGTGCTCTGTAAACAATGTTATATATTCCAGCAGGAGGACATCTGAATTTATTTATAAAAAAAGGATTAGGGATTAGGAATATTCATTAACTCAAACAAGGCTATTAACTCCCAAAGCTATTTTTGGAACTTATCCTTATGCTACCTGTCAAGTTAGCACTGTCATGTATTATTGCTTACAAACAGTACATCATCATATGCCTTCTAACAGAGCAGTACTGTGATCAGTTCATATTTACAGGCTTTTCTGTTTGTTTTTAAACAAGCTATAAAAACATTACATACTTTACAGACAATACAAATACTCAAGTCAAACAAATGGAATGCATAACAATAAGAAACGTCATAAAGGAAGACTGACATAAGTCCTTGATTGTCAAGACACATTTATATTTATATATAAACTCTAGCTGTGCAGAATCAAAGATTCAATCATAGGTACATCCTTATTTGATAAATCATATTTACAGCATGATATTGCATAAAAAAATAAAATAACGTTGTTTACACAATATTACCTTTCCATCCATTGGATTAAGGAAAGCAAGAAACAACTCTTAGAACTATGTTTGCTTGCCTCAGTTTGTGTTTCCTACCAAAAGATGTAATGTTAAAAAGGAAAACAGAAGGTTTTGTATGTTGATTAGAGCAAAAGCGACTGTAAATTTATTTCCCTGACACAAAGCAAATTGAACTTGAACAGAAGTTTAAATTTCAAATTAAAGACATGTCTTTTCATTAGCAGTAATACTTTCTCAGTGCTTGTCCTTTGCAAAGTGAGTTTCAGCTAAATGCATTACATGCCTAACATAAACATGCATTACCCTAGTCCAATGAACTTTCAAAGTTACAAGGCTTCATCTTAGTAAAACATTTAACTCTAGGAAACTGTAACATTATTCATTTGCTTCAGTACCAACCATGTAATTTGAAAGTTCACATGTGTACTGGTACCGACTGCATAAACATATTTCTGCCTGTTAACATTTCCAAACGGATTCCCAGGAGTATATTTGGATTTTCCCTGTGATTTGTAACGATATTAAAACAAGCAAACAAAGAATAAAAATCAAAGCCCTCAAAGCCAAGAAAATTTAGTTAGCAAATATACATACATAATGTAATCCAATGCTGCAAAATTCAGAGTGAATTAATCCAAATATTCTGTTTCATTTCAAATAGTTACTGCATATGATACAAATACTATAAAAATATTTTGATCAAGCATGGAATATAATGTATCTGTTCAGGTGGAAAGTTTTCATAGGAGAACATAAATACTTCGGAATAAACTCCAAAAGTTACAGTAGAACCCCAATAATTCGCAGCAATGCCTTAGAAACCCTTTACAAATTACAATTTTGAAAAGAGTGAAGAAGCAGGCAACAAAAGCAAGGATGTCACATCACAAAATGTACTTTGTTCATTTATTTTGACAACTGCAATTTAGTTTTCAATACTCCTTCTACCTCCCAGTATACTATTATAGTTGCTGTAGTATACTTGGGTGAAGTAGTACAGTATTACTGTGTGAGACCTTGCTACAGTACTTTTTAGACCATTGCAGAGAGGTGGGAAGGGATCATGAGGGATGTAGAAACCTGTCAGATGTTCTGTTTAGAGGTCAGCGAATTAGCAAGATTTTACTGTACTTCTCAATTAACAATGAAAAGCTCCCATCATCCAAAAAAACTGACAAGTACAATATAAAAATAATACAAGTGTTATTTCACATGGATACTTTCTTGTCCTATTTTCTTCTTGAAACACAATTTTCCTAAAGACAACACTAGGAGACACAAGATCATAAACATGGTTCTTTTATCATCCAATTTAAATTGTTTATGTTGTTATTCGTAAACCAACATACAGGAATACACATGGTTAATCCTTCTCCCCAAAACTTGTCATTTATGATTAATTCATTCTCAAATCAAATGAAGAAAATGTAAATGCCTATTAGTATACCATTACAAGCTGATTCCTTCATAGCCTGTTATATTAATGGTAAAACATATCAAAAGATTCATGCTAAAAGGGACACTGTCAAGTAATTTAGGACCAAAATATGGCCTATTAATAAGTGCATGTATATATATATATGTATGTATTTCGTATATACATACATATATGTAGAGAGAGAGAAAGCTTGGTAATAAATGTCATCAATTTCCTCTTTTTCAAAATTATCATTGTGTTATCACTAGTAGATATCCCCAAAAATTCGACCTTACACACACACACACATCCGATGCTTGCATGACCTTTTGGGAAGAACGCCTGCTGTTAGCTCAGGGGATCTCCACGCTCTCCCCAGCCTTGTGCTGATAGCACAGGAACACAACAGACAGCTCAAGCTGCTTCTTTCCAGACATACACGGAAAACTAACAAAAATTACCAGATCAACATGAAGAGTGTGCATCTGCAGCAGGTTAAAAGCAGCAAACTGTGAGCAGTGAAAAACGTTATTAAATAATGCCATTATTAAACAAGCAAGAGCTTTTTACAGAGCTAAACCTCCCAGAGCTAAACACTGATTCCAGAATGAAAGGGGATGTACTCAGGAAATCACAGCAATATATTTGGCTAACTCCTCCAGTGCAGAAAGCTTCAAGCATCAGCGGATCAACTACTCACACCACTGCTTTAATTGTACATGTGGAAGAACCCGACAAGACAGTCCCTGTGGCTTAGACGGGACTTCACAGCCTGTCCTAAGGCACAGAGTGCAGCTGGAATGGCTCAGCAGCAGGCATGGGAATGAGCTGTGATGTAAGGAATAGCAGTTCCTCTGGTGATCCCCGTCTGGCTGTGGGGAAGAGCAAGTTCCTTCACTCTGCAGCAGCCTGCTCACACACCCTCGGAGAGATGCCCAAGTGTGGCGATGGCATGGGAGAGCCACGCCCTCTGAGGAGGCCTCAATCACATTCTCACACCAGAGTGTCAATGCAGTAACTTTTTTTAAATAAAGCTGAGTCAGTCCCCTTAGGGAGAAGGAGGCTTCATTCCTCTTACCTCCCTACGGGGCCAGAACAGTGCAGTAACACAGTAATAACCCAGCCTTTTTTTTCTTTTGTTCCTTGCTATATTTAACAAGTAGTACAATTGCCATCTCCTTGCAACATCAGGGCATAGGAACAAAAGTGCCAACACAGTATTAATCAGGCACCACAAGCCAGGATGTCATGGAAATGAAACACTGAAAACAAAGTATCCCTTACAAGAGATGGTTTCCTGGGATATAGGGACCGTTCACGTTATTTCTGTGCAATAGAGAATGGATAGTCAAAAAACCAAACTGACCATAACGGAAGAAAAACAGAGAGACAATGAATCAGTTTAAAAATATTCTTTCAAAGAAATTTCTTTACATGTATCATTAATAATCCATAAGGAATTTACTTTTCTCCCATGATGCCCACTCTTTTCAAGTCGTGGCCAAATATTCAGACAAAATTACTGGTAAGTCATAGCATGCTGAAATGCCTTAATATATTACAGACAGGGTCAACAAATCAAAAGAGCCTGCTTTCTTATACAAAAGTATCAAGAAATTAGTTTATATAAATTGTATTCTTGCCAATAGAAGAGGCAGGCTAGGGATAATAAATGCCCTTTCTCCCTCAACTGTACCAAGTGAAGTTAGTGCTGTAGTAGTGCTACCATAAGGGAATAGACCAAGTGGGATCAGTTTCCTGGTAATGAAAATTCAGAAAAATACTGCTACTGCTTTGGTAAGAGGTGGGAACTGTTCTAGGTCCTGCTGAAGTCCTTTCTTAAAAGGATATTTTTTAGCCCCTTGAGATGCAGCCTTTTCTCCTACCTGATGGCTTAGTCTGAGAGATACCAGCTAGCAAGAGTGCTGTAAAAGCATGGATGCAATCCTATTAAAAAAACCACCATATACACACCTATGTATATCTGTATATGTGTGTGTGTGTGTTTTTCCCTGGTTAATCAGCCTACATGAGGCTTGAACTGCCTTGAACTACCAGACAGTGTCCCTTTAGGGAAGGTGCAATAGAGTGAACATACAGTTCAAAAATCTGAAACTTGTTAACTTAAACTACACAATAGTTAGGCTACTCAAATCTTACCACCTTAAAAATGCACACAGAACTACTTATCGTACCATACTGTATACTTCAAGACAAAGTACTATTCAAAAAAACATATTCGTGGTACAGGGATAAACTTTGCAGTTTATTTATACTGTGAAATGCAATGAAAACTTTGGATCACTCTCCTAGGCTGGAAAAAGAAATCCCGTTCACTAGCATCGTTCACCAGTTTGGGTTGGTAAAATTGTAGTGACTTTCACTAAGCAAACACTAAAAAATAGGGTATTTGAATGCCCACCTCTTCAGCTTTCAGGGATACTTCAACAAATTTAATAATTGGAATTGTCAAAATTCTAGACAGGTATTTAAAACAGTTTTTACAGAAGCTAAAAATACCCAATCTCAAATATATGGAAAAGAATTACTGGAGCTGCTGTATGAGATGAAAATGATGCAACCGTATCAAACCTAAACATCTAAAAATGGTTTTATTTTTTGAGAAATCAAAAACTATAAAGTTGGCTAAGTGCTCTATGTTAATCGTTATGAGTATGTAGGGTAAGGTACAATTAAGCTTTTAAATCTTGGAATACACAGTTTGTGTAAGCATTTTGCAATTGGGAATGTCATCTACAGAGTAACTAAAACTTCAAAATCTTCGTTTCTGCATATGAAAAAGTCATTAAAAAGTTACATCTAGATTCAGCTGTACAAAGAAATAGACATTACTTCAGGAATGAAGTAAAGGCTTTAGCAGTTAGGCATTTTGCTTAAAAAAGTGTTTAAAGTATTTTAAATTAATTACTTTTAAATAGTAGAGTTAGTCTATCAGAATTCACTTTCTTTCCCTCCAAACACAACACAAGGTAATGCAAAGCAGAAATAAAGGGCACATGGTCTAAAATTATTTTTGAGAGAGACTGAAGATTTTTCTAGAAAATGCTTTCTTTTACAGCCATATTTGTTTGACTTCTGAACTTGTTTATTCTGTGTGTTTAGTACACGTTGATTCCCTGCTGAAGAGCAATGACTATGCTGACAAGCTCAGAAATGACAATGTGAATAGTATCAGACAATAAACTGTCCTCCCAAAGCATACAAGGAAACCAGCAAGGAAACAATCATGGGGGAAAGTCTTACCTGGGGATTTTGTTTATTTTAAAATTTCATAGAATTTTCTGGATTCAAACAAGTGAATAATAAACTGCCTTTGATAGGGGCACCAACATCAGGCAGTTCAATGACTGATGGCTAACGAAAATTTTTTTAAAAAAAAAGAAAAGAGAAAAAAAGAAGCAGTTATTGGTCTTGCTAATATCAGCTTACTTTTGTTTTAACATAGCGCTCTTAAAAGCTGTACAGAACTCCATCTTATACAGAGCAACCCCCTTTTGACAAATGTGTTCTAAAGTGCCAGTATTATTTACAAAGATTTCTTAGCCAAAAGTCTGGCCTGTTGTGGCATCAGGTGAAGAAGTCATCCCAGCTCTGCTATCATTTACATTCACCAAGGGAAATTCTGGGAAATCAGCACTTGTCCCTGGTCCCCGAAGGTTCACCTGTCCATTGGCAGTGCTAAACTGAGATGATATTCCAGCTCTTGCCCCATGGTACTGAGCTCTAAAGGGCTGCTCAAAGGAGCTAATTTGATATGCTTGATGAACAGACTGTGCCTCTGCTTTCTTCTGAGAAGTTACTTGATCCAAGAAGTCCTGCGTGGAGGAGGAAGAAGAATGATTTGCCTCATCACCTGAAAAGGGAAAAGGGTGCTGAGAATCACCAACCATTAGTCCAAAGTGAGACTTGTCTGGCGTTGTTCTTAATGGAGAGTTCATTCCCGACCGAAAGCTATTGACGGGTATGGATGTGTAGACCTTCTCCATGGAAGGAAATGCTGGCTGGGTTGTAAGAGTCTGGTTATCAGTCACAAAATTAAGGCTCGGGTTGTTCAAATAGGCATCATTTTGGCTAGTTCTGTCCAATGCTTGTTGCAAAAACTTTGAATATTCTTGTAACATACTAGCTTTATCTGATGAGGAAGCCTGAGAGCTTGTTCCAACCGTCTCAGATTGGGTCACCTCAGATACTTCAGAGGAATTGATGGATATACTAGAGGTCACTTCCGTGTCAGCCACACTGAAAGAGATCTCATGCTGTCCATTAGCCTTATGTGAATAATGATCTAACAGAGTTTGCAGTACCTCATCTGGAATGACATTTTTGTCATGGTTACCTTTAATTTCAACATTCAGTGCCTGTGTGTCTAGTATTGAGGCTGTAGCAGTTTCATCAATGACACTGGCCACAGCTGCCTGTGTTACTGAAGGTTGAGATGCTATGGTACTTACATTCAAGGCATATTCTCGACTGTTGTTACTAGCTGCTTGTAGATACCTCTTTTTCTTTAAAAACTGCATTGCATCATCATAATTAGTGCTGCTGTGTACAGGTTTACTGGGCCCTTCCTGTAACGTGTCAACTTGATCAATGTCAGCATTACCTTCAGAGTCCAGTAAACTTTGCTTATCCACAAGATCGAAGGCATACTTTGAAACCTTGCTGTCTTCATATGTAGATAAAGGTGAAATGGTTTGACTTTGCTCAAGTGGCTGCTTTAGGGTCCTCTTGTTGACCTTTTTGAGAACGAGCTTCGGCGGGTGTATTTCTCCAGAATTTGCTTCCTCTAAGTGCGATCCACCAACCGAAGAATGTGGCATCTCAACAGCATATTCCGCTACCATATATTCATCTTTTACTTTAGTACTGGAAGAGTACAAAGGCAAGTAGTCATTTTTGTCCTTCTTGTGCTCTGATTTATCTGTACTTTCCTTATCCCCAGATTTTGTTTTCTCTGTTTTTTGCCTTTTCTTCTTTGGCAAGGAGCTGTCTTTCAGAGGCGTAGAGAAACCAGAATCTTCCTCCGATGGCAAAAAGCCAACTTTGGTGGCACTTCTGTTGGGTTTCTTCTCGCGGTTCTCATGGCACATACGTTTGTGTTTCAGCACTCGATCGGTCCTGGAGAAATACTAGAAAAGATGATGGTGGTGTTAGGATTATTATTATTATTATTATGCAAAAATAAATATGTTAGCAGAAAGAAAAGAAACCTTTCATTCTAATGAATTTACTTGATGATGCACTCACTTTACCAGTTTCTAATGAAGAGTCAAACAAGAGCATAGAGTCAATAAAATCAAGCACAGCCAGCTGTGACTCTGCTCCACCTGTGCACCAAGACAGCCCATCTTAAAAGCAAAAACATTCATTATGTATTTATTTGTGTAAAATGGAGAAAACCCCATCTGCAATACTGGGAAACTGAGTGGTGTTTTGGTTTCCAATCACAAAAGATTTCACTAAGTCATCTTACCTGCAAACAATATTCACACTGGTAAGGCTTCTCTCCACTGTGAGTTCTTTTGTGCCTTTCCATGTGATACTTCTGAATAAACCTCATACCACATTCATCACAACGAAATGGCTTTTCACCTGATGAAAAACATGTAGCAATATTAATCTAAAAGAATAAATCAATATTTTTCCATAAAATTACCAGGTCAAATACTATGTTCTCTATTAGAAGCAGTACGAGGATTGAATCTATTACTATTGAAAAACAACATAGGGCTTGCTTACATCACTATTTTTTCAATACTCTGTTGCTGATGCCTCAAATTACTTTAGGCTTTTATGCTAAAAAAAACCCCCACCTTTAAAACTAAATCCTTACTCCTCTTTCTAATGTAGGTGCAGGTATGTCTTACACTTAACTAATTAAGAACTGCAAAGATGATCATCCTGAATTGTTGCTACAGTATGCATTTTTTAGGGCAGACGGATGTATAAAAATACCTCAATCCTCCCACCAACTCATTAACTCAAACCCGTCCCTTTTAAGAGAGAATTAATACATTTCCAAACTTCTAATATAACATTTTGGAGGGTGCTTTCTACTTTTTCATATTTTTCCCCTTATCTGTATGTGGAATTGAGATAACTGCTTTGAAAAAGTCCTACTATTTTGGTTGAAACCTAATTTTATTTATTTTCTTAAAAACGAATTTAGAACTATTTTTAAAATTAAGCCAAAACGCAAGAAACCTCTGTAGCAGTATGTAGCATTTGCATACTTAGAGGTTTCTCATTTTGGTTGTTTTGTTTGCTTGTTTTGGTTTCTGGTTTTTATCTTTACTTCCATGAAATACGCATTCAGACAGTATGCACTGCCCTGAATTCATCTTCAGTTCTCCCCTTATTTTTCTTCACAAAGAAACCCTCACAAAGTAACGATCCTTTCTGAGCAGGGAGTAACTCTATTTTTATTTCTTTTAACTTTTGCCTTACATCTTCCCTCTGATATTTTTTTCTAGGTTTCTCTGACAAAACCTAAAAATTCCAAATGCATTGAGAAGTTAGTTTAGCTTTCATGGAAGTTCACTATTATTTACTAGAACTTACCCTGAACAACAGTGATCTCTCCTCTTAGTATTTACTGTGAAATCTTTTGGACTGACACAGAGGTCAGGGATTGTCTTGGCAGCATCTGTCAAGACCCTCTTTGTTCTGGATACTGCACAGCATTGATTTTTGGGATATGAACCATTTATGTTTTGGTTCCAGAAATATGCAGACTACTGCTGTTTTTTGAGGTAGTTTTATTCTTACTAATTATGTTACAAACTAACTGTTAAATCACCAATAATTAATTGTTACAGTTTAGAACTTTAAATTATTAGACTTGATTATTTAAAATGTTGTCAGAGTGTGTATTTTTCTTTTAGTATAGAGAAATTTATCCACATCTTTTTACAAACAGGAATACAATACCTTAAAATAAGGTTCCAGTATTTATAGAAACTAGAACGGAAAATATCTGTATCGCCCACACATGTGCTCCTAGTCAGATCATTAATGCCCAGAGCTCCAACTTCCTTAATTCTAAGCAATTTCTAAATCTCTGTCTTTGTAAGCCTATGTCCTATTTCCAATTAATTAATTCTTACCTCTCCATGTGGCTTCTCAGCCAATCCCTTTCTTGGATGAAATTATTCCAATTTATTCTCTCCTAAATCAAATTATCTCCTCTCCTCAGATCTCTCAGCTTCCATCAGTTATTTTTCTACAGGCTCACAACCCCAGCATCCTATATCTCTTCTTTCACTTGAGTTAGAGAACTTTACCATTTCTTGCTTATTAATAAGCAGCATAAAATTTTGCTTTTTTTTCAACATCCTTTGTAAGTCATACCACCTATCATATTATTCTCTCTCATACTGCCTAGAAGCAAATCCTCCTCTTTCGCCTATTTATTAACTCTCAAACTCCAGTTTCATTCTTCATGTTCTCTTTATTTGTTAGGCACCCTCATGACTATAGTGGTTCACTCCCAACAAGCCTGTTGAGACTTTCTGAATCAAATTCCAGTTGTTCCCTTCCATTTTCAGGAGGCTGAGGCAAGACATTTAGACCTCATTGTTGTTGTTTAATACACGGGAACTCTTCCATTCCTGAAGACTTTATTGAGCCCTTGCTATTTACTGTTTTCTTTCCCTTTGCTCCGCTATTCTACTATGTGGTTTTTTATAATTGCCCCTTTCAACAACTCTCCTTACATTGTCTCAAAGCTTTCTTTCATGCTACCTTAGATTTTTTTTTTCAGAGAATGGAGTGGCTGTTTGGGTTGAAAGCTATCCTGAGCCTTAAAGCAAGATAGCAGACTCCTGTTCTGGCTTTGAACAGCCCTCTAAGGAGTCATCCTGCAATCCCAGGAAATGCAGAACACTTCATTAATACACTTACCTGCAGCCTTCCACTCATTTCTGTAAATGAATGGACACAGAGTTCCTTAACATTTTCCTACTCAAGCTGGCTATTTGCTGGCAGAAGACTCCCCAGCTACCTATTCCCATTTCAAGGCTTACACAGGGCCAAACAGGGGTCTGTGGTTTTTTGGTGTATTAAAACCAGCAGCTATTTAGGAGACTTTCAGGGCACATACAATTGCACTGCTGGCCATGCCTTAAAAGGGAGAGGAATCTGGGGACACTGCCCTGGAGTTAACTCAGCACAATACAGAAAAGTGTATTTTTCAGTAGAATTCCAGAACATTCTGAAAGCAAGATTAAGAAAACCTTTGCGAAACTGACACCATACTTAATTTTGGCTTTAATCTTCATATGGAAGATAATGTTAGAAAAAGATTAAAAATTAATATGAAGATAGGCTTCCAATAATAATTTCATCCTAGCAGAAGCCCAAAACTTCAGATGCCTTCCGCAATTTTGTTGTACTTTTCAAACAGGATCTATTGCAAATGGAGGAGATCATTAGTAACAGCCTTTTGATAATGCAGGGAGAATCCAGGACACATTTTTCTGAAATGTCTTGGTGAGTGGGAAAGAATCAGATGTATAAAAAAAAGTCAAAATTTAAAAATACAATACAACAATTAATGCATTATTTATGAAAACAGCCTGTTGTGTCTATGTTGGCAATCTATTAAAACCAAGCAATAGAACTACTCATCAAGTGTAGTAAAAATATTATGTGTATGAAGACTGTAACAATTATAAACCCAGGCATTTTAAAGTCTAGACAGACAAAAAACAAATTATGAAATACCAAAGAAGGCAATAAAAAATCAGCATGACTGCATAAGAAGGCACTTGAATTGTTAGCCCCAATGGTGTTTTATTTTTTTTAATGTAATCTCAGTGTTTGTGTTTAAAATGGAAAGTAGGGTGGCTTACACAATTAGGACACATGAACGCATGAGTGGGTAAGGTATATAGAAACATCTCTAAGCAAAAGGTAAGCAGACATATTTAAAAAAAAAAAAAAGAACATTCAGCATCTTCTCCAACCTTGTAAACTGAAAATATTTGCATACCAGTGACTCTTCCCTCTCTTACAACTAAAATAGCAATTTTCTGTATCATTAGGGACAAGTTTAGCAGCAGGGTTCCAGCACTGCTGCCCTCCTCTACATACAATTATGAGCAAATTTTGCATTAATGCAATGTCTGCTTTTAGATGCAACTGTTTAATTATTTACACAGAATAAGGCTGTTCATTGATTGCTTCCTACTCCCTCACAACATTTCCTTTGAAGGAGTGGTTCAGAGAACTAAAGTCAAATCAGACTGGAAATAGCTGGGGCACCTGTAAATTGGGGGCTTGTAACAGGCACAAAATGGGGCTTCTACTTGTTACTACCCTCTTTGATTGGCTTAAAATAAACTGGAAACTATGATAAAAATCTTTAAAAGAGTAAGAAATCTCCTGTTCCTCATCAGTATTTTGGACAGTGTACAAAAGCTGGTGCTAAAAGTGGTCATTCATGTAGATAAAAATGCAAAATAAAGTAAGTATTGAATAAAGTTAAGAAACGTTTTTAAAAGAGTATGAATAATACAAACAGATCTTTACTTTCATCAAAGTGTAGCACAGACCCACTTCTCATTAGAGAAGCTAGTTGAAATTTCAGCTTTTCTGGATGGGTTTAGTTATGCAGCCCTGAACAACAGAGTGACTACACAAGCAGCTAAGGCCCAGGAGTGAACACTGTCATATAGAGGTGAAAGCAGTATGCACAGTGCCAATTAGCTACACTATAACTGGGTGAAAACAAAAATTAAACACTAGGTAAATTCTTGTTAACTAAACAGCCTTCAGAAAAAATTTTGCCACTCCTGGAAGCTGTTTTCTCCTAAACATTACTAGGTGTCACCTAGGAAAATATCCATGATTCAACAATTTAAACACAAGCACTATCTTCTATTTTCTGAGAAACAACCAAACTATACCTCAGGATGCTGAGGAAAGGAGGAAAACACAGTTTTTAAAAAAAGTCAGATAACAATATGGTTAATTAGTTAAATGGCACCTTTTCCCCTGCTAAACAAAGACTAGCATATGTAAGAGCTGACATAAAAACCTACAATCCCACCACATCCACCCCCTCCCTCCAAAGCTTACAATCAACACAGAATTCTCATTAGAGCTAGAAGCTAAATTTTAAAAGATAATTAAATAAATTTATAAAATATTTGCAGTCAAGTGTTAATTAACTATATTGCCCAGACTCTCATTTTCAAAGCCACGTACAGGGAATAATCCTCATTTGAAAAAAAAATAAGAAAAATGTTCTGAAAAAATGTGAAGACTGCACTTAAATTTTTGCCTTTTTTGGGGGGGTTGGAGGGCAGATAGATGGAAGAGACTGAATGAGCATTCTTTTCAAGAATAAGTATCTACACAAAGTGGAGGCAGCATGGTTCACCAATTCAGAGCCAGAGGAAAGACTGGGAGCAGAACAAAGACACTGGACAGAAGAATGGAAGACTCTTCTGTGGCTGACTGGCTGAAGGAAGCCTACTTAGTCTGGACTCATGGCAACCCAGGATACAAAAATCCCATAAACAACAGGGCATTTGTGCATGTAACTCCCTGTACACTGCTCTGAAAATTCATTTTGCAGAGTTTTTTCTCCCTCTCAACCCTTACACATGCACACACTGCACTGCGTGTTAGTAGCTTGCATATCCATTTAAATGCTACAGCCAAGAAACACTGTGCACATTCACCAGCTCTGCTTTTCTGAAAAAGAGGCTGAGAAATTGGCATCTAGTCCAAAAGGGACCATATTACAAAATATTTAAAGAGGGATTGAAAGGCCATGCACCAAAATGCCAAAAACCCAATGAAACCAAACCTGTTAAAGAATGTGGTTCTGTGTGGTGCAGAAAGATTAAAAAAAATAAACATATATAAACTTTAACTCTCTTTGGCTTAAAGCTTCGGGCCTTATTTGACCTATAGTGAATATTTTTAAACTAACACTCTTCTTTTTAGAACAGTTCTGAATTAAACCTAAAAGAAAGAAAAAAGTGAAAAGCTGATAACCTTTGGGGTTAGGCATTTTGGCCATTTTAGTCCTGGCACTTTTCCACTAAATTCCAAAACAAACAAACAGACAAACAAACAAATAAATCTATGGAAATGTAATATGGAAGTCCCCCTGGTCTGAATTAACTTGATACAACAGAAGACAGAACTGCTTAACAAACTTTGACTTTTATGAATGCACAAACTTCAGGATTTGCTGCTCTTCAGTTATTTATAGAAAACTACTTTCAGATCTGCTTACTGGACTTCATACTCATTTTACAGCCAAAGGAAAGTGGAACAAGTTGAAAGCACAAAACTAATTTCTTTTTTAAATTTTTGTAACTTTATAACATGTGTTAAATTAAAACAAACAACAACAGGGTTTTAGGCTGCAAATTTTTACCAGAAACCTTGCCTGAGTGGGGAAACAGTTTTTAAGCACGCCAGTAAAGATACTCAAGGCACTATACTCACCAGTATGAATCTTCTCATGCCTCTGTAGCAGGTACTTCTGTATGAAACGCATGTCGCACTGACTGCACTGAAATGGTTTTTCACCTTGAACAATATAATTCCACATCCATAAGTTAATAACTACACACTGTTGTTTCTGATATCTATTTTCGAGGAATATTAAAATGTCTATTAAAAACACCAGCATCTGAGCAAATTCCAAAAACACCCTGATACCAAAAAACATTTGCCTTACTACGTATACGAGCTGCAGTTCTCTCCATGATCCTAAGAGTCACATTAAGACTAGCACGGAAGAGTGATCTGGAATGGCTGTAATTTCCTCATGAGCAAGATCAATCAGGATGCTGGCACAGACTGCATTCAGGATACTGGCAAGCTGTTATAACAGTAAGTACCTTTTTCACTTCTCCAAACACAGAGATACCTCATCAGGCAAATAAGCAGCCGCAGCACGTTTTACAAAGGGGTCAATTTTTGGCACTTAGGCTACAAGTCAACTCATTACTTTCTGATAAAGAAAGAAAAGAAACCTTGTAAACAGTTAGCTCTTCAGTTTATTAAATATATGTTGATTTTTTTTTTTAATATTCTTTTGACACTTTGGTGCATGGAATCTCTAAGCTTAGATGCCAAGTTAGCTACACTCTTAAAACTGAAATTCGCATAGAACTGAAAACATTTTTAACATAAGTAAACAACTCTTTATATAGTAGAAAAGACAAATTTGAAGTCAAGCAGTACCTGTATGAATGAAGACATGTCTCTGTAAATGGTAGTTGGTTCTAAAGGCAGCATTGCAATGCTCACAAACATGAGATTTGTGGGTTTTCAGACCAAGTGATCCATCCTCATTTATTGTAAGGATCTATTTTAAAAAGAGTAAAATTTGTTCTCACACTACCCTCTAAAGATGTCTTATTAACTAAAAAAAAAAAACATTAATTTTTTCGATGCAGAAAATGCAAATATTTCAGGTAAAACAATGCTAATTTCTACAAAACTATGCGTTAAGCTTCTAATACACATTTCCAATTGCAGTCCAATCCAACTTGTGTCTCGTTGTGCATTAAGAGATAGTTCAACAGGACAGAGACAAAATCAGTTCATGGAAAATCAGCTTAGCGCTTCCCTAGGCACAGCTGAGTCACTTTATACACTACTGTTTATTTTGTCCGTCTGTTGGAAAGGATGCAAAGTAATCAAACCACTTCTGGGCACTAAACCATGGACAATCATATTTTAAACCAAAAGTGAAAAGTTATATTCTTTTTTTCAAATCACAACTCTAAATGTTTGCTAAAAGTCATTAAAGCTTAACCAGAATAGTCATATGTATTATCTACAGCTATATAATACCAATAGTCTCAAAGGTAAAACTATATTTTAAAAACCAAAATCCCAAAGCCAAACAATCAAGGAAATAGTATCATTCTTCTCCCCTTTCAGGTTTTTCACTCAATAAAGTATTGCTCACTTAAGACACATATTAAAGCATCTCCTTGATGACTTCAACTTGCCACACTCATTTGCTTTGCTGTCAAACAAAGCCACTATTTTCATATAAAGTTTTTAAAGCCTTAAATTAAAAAAATGCACCACATCTACCTTATTCAAAAGCTAATCACAGGTTTTCTCCAATTTGTTAAAAAGAATAAAAATAGAAAACTAAACCAAAACTCAAAATCTCTACTATCTCTGGCAAGAGAATAAGAAAACCAGTAAAAAATTACATTTACAAAATCTTGCTTAACTGCAAACAGAACTATAAAGAAGAGCTTAAGGAACCTTAAATAATACAGTTTAGTCCCTTGTTATTAACAAAAAATAGAAGTATGCTGGGTAAACACATCTGTGATTTGATTAGCTACAGTGTTTTAGGTTTTATGATAATGACAGTGATGAGAGAGTCAATAACTGAAACAGTATCTCTGAAATAGCAGCAAATACTGTAGGATCTACTTAATTTTGAATTCTCCTGCATCAAAACAAGAGTGAAAGTCTCAGACTAGCAAATTCTTGTGCATTCACTCTGAAGGACAAGCACATTCATACGTTTGTAAGATTGGTGTGTTACAGCTCCAGTCACAGAGACAATTTTAAAGACTGTTCTGTAACATTATCCAGCTGATGAAGCCGACTGTGTCTTTAAAACAAATTTAAATACATGTTATGAAATGCTTTTCATATATTATATTGGAATTTTAAAATAATTGCGCAGAAAATACACTTGATTTCATGGTTATCCTAAACCTGGGCTCTTCTTCTTAATCTACTCCTTGTACCACCTCTTAAATGATGAGACTTGTTGTCAAAGCAGCTTCCCTAATCAAAGCAACAAAGAAGCTTGTGCGTGTGAGTGTGTGTGCATGCGTGTGCGTCCGTGTGTGCACGTGTGTGTGTGCATGGCAGAGGGGACAGGAGACAGGAGTCATGACACCTAACGACTTCTTTGTCACCTGATTACTGCATTGATATAGAATAGGATTTATAACGTTTCAGAATGGTAACTGACTTCCACTTGTCAGAGTTCCAGCTGCTGTTTGGATTAAAAATCAATCCCACTACCCTGGAAATGCTGAAACTGCAGTAGGCTCTCACCTAGGTCAGTCCTTCAGCTTTTTTCTACTCTGCCTTTCTACTCTGACAGGTCTGAAAAAGGGGAAGAGAGACTGAAAAAGAACCTGCTTAACAATTCTGATCATTTTTCAATCTTTTGTCATCTCAAAAGTCTAACCCTGGCAGAGTGGGAGATAAAAAGGAAGCATGGAAGTACATGTCTGTAGAAAGAGGGGAACACGCCTCTTGTACCTTGCCATGTTTCCATGGAAGTGATCTCTGGATGTACTCAACCTAGATCTCCTTTTTCTCTCAAAGGGAGAAGTGAGAAAAAAATGCACAGCATTTGGAACTTGCTTCCACACCCAATCTGAAGCAATTTCTCAGCTTTCCAAGAATACTACAGGTGCAACCTTATTTGACAGTGCTTTGAGGAGGACTGGAGGGTCCTGCTCCCAGAGCAACAAGAAGGAGGTTTGGGAGATTTTCTTTGTATTATGGTGAGTTTTCCTTTGATGTACAAACAGTCTGGGTTGATTTCTGAGTAGGTTTATTTTAATGCTGCTGTGTGATAACATATCGCTGATTTACTTCTATCAGAGCAGCCTGCATATGTTCTATTTTAAGTCTGAAGATTAATACTGATTTGGGGAATTACTAGAAGATATAACACTGCTACCTCATGAGGTGAAATGATTCTGGTTTTATCTGAAGTGCCTCTCAACAGAAGAAAATTGTTTTCAGACATACAGGGATACATACTCCTCATGAATGGATCTACAAAACAAATTTTTAAGTAACAAACCAGCAGCTAGGGTAAGAATCTTTTGATATAAATAAATACATATATGAAGATGATTATGACCACAGGAATTTTCCCTACCAGTAAATTATTTTACATATATTAGTAAACTTTTTAGAATTTTCAAAACTACCATTTTAGTTTTCTTTTTAAAAACTTTTCACTACTATGCATGAAGCATATAAAATTATCAGGCTCACAGAAAAGCACAACTATTATTAGAAAGATACAGAGTAATGATTTATAAATGGTCTACAAAGCTACTGACTCATAATTTTAAAAAAATATTTGGAGAGAGAACTGCCTGGAGAGACAGATGTTAAAATATGTCAAGAGTTCATGTTGCTAAAAAGAGTTCAAAGAAAAACACTGTTATATCAGTTTTGTTTTGGGTCTCTGGTGAACTTCAGAACTGCATCTTTACTGAGCAAACAAACAATTTCCAGCCTAACTAGTTCAAATGCTAATGAAATTAGTCATAGTCAACCAAATCTTCAGGTCCTTTTAATCTTGGTTTTGCCAAATCAATGTCTTACTTTTGCTGGTGAACGCTGTTTTCTTTTCTTCTTTTTCTGCAAATCTACTGGCTCTCGTATTTGTTTTTTGTCTCGTTTCTGTTGTTCAGATGCATCAGTAAAGGTAATTTCTTGCTTTACACTGATCTGTTAAGATACCAAGTGCCAGTTTCAGGTAAGGTTCTCACTACAGAAAAGCAATTTTTCAATTTTAGAAGATGACAAACTGCTGAAACAGAAAACCTTTTCCTAAGGGAATTATCTTCTGGCTTCACTCTTTCAGAAATTTAAGTGAAAGAATTAATATGTATCTTAAATAAAAAGGGCACAGTTAATTTCCTCAGTAACATTTTGATGTATCCTTTCATTCATCTCCCAAGGTCTTTTTTCCTGACCTGTGGTGATTTTGAGATCAGTTCGTATATTAAAATCACTTCCATCTGTAAAACCATTCAGTTTTTCACACCTATTTTACTTTACTCTGTGCTGTTGTCAATGCAAGATTTAACGGAATAGTTTATTATATATTTAAGACAGAAATATTTTTTAAGAAAAAAATACAAAGACCAGTTCTAATGAGGTTTTTGAAAAAAAAAAATTTAAAATCTCGATCTAATGTAAACTTCAATAAAGACCGTGATACTCTCACATTTTTCTAACACCTGAGCCACCTGATCTACAGCTAACTGAGTATTGTTTTAACAGTGCTGTGTTTCTGAAGATTATTCTTCGTGTGTAAGGCTATCTACTTTTATAGTCCTGGTGATTGTCCTTTATGTTTGAAGGGTAACAGTGATGATGTGCTGCATTACAGACAGATGCTCTGTTTTCAAAAGGAAGTCATCTCTACACTCCCTGGGAAAGCCAAGGTATGCCTTCTATGAGATATCGTGGAGGGGCATATTTATGGTCATGTATGAAGTGTCACAGTCCAACCTGCAGTGTGAATGCAATTGCTAAGCGTCCACGTACCTTAAAAACATACAAGATGCTTCCTATAGCAAAAGCAGCTAAACAGTGCTATGAACAGCATAAACAGTAAGCACCTTCTAGAAACGCTATTTATTCCAGTTTGTAGTTACCCTTGAATATTAAATATACTTAAAGAAGCACATTGTAACGCTTTAGTTCTATGGTAACAGTCTGCTTATAAAATATTTATAAAACAGATACTTAAAGATTATACTTAATTGGCAAAATCTATCCACAGCCAGAGGCAAATGACATAAATATTTTGATAATCAAAATCCAAACAAGCAATTAATAGATTCTTGCCAGAGTAGGATTAGACTACCAGATCAAGCTTCCTAGTAATCTCTCCAATATTTCACAAAGAAATTGCTTACAGGGACATTAACAGCATACTGCAGCCCTTGAGGAAGTCTATCTTGTGCATCCATTTCATCATCATTTTTTACCGTCTCCTCATGGACCATGAGTTCATCATGTGAAATCATCTCTTGCTGTCGAAGTTCACTTTCCTGTAACACTTCATCTGTTGCAAGAATTTCTTGGTGCGGCATAGTCCGATCTTGAAGCACTGCCTCTTGCCGTTCTCTTGATACTCCAGACTGGTCAGATACTGCACCCATCCCTACCATAGCCCTGGATGACTGCATCTGGTCTATGCCACCACATTTAAGAAATAATCCTCCCAGCTTGTCTTCAATGTTCATTCTTAAGTGCAATTACCTACAAAGAAAGTTTTAATAGTAAACATCTACAATTGGTGCGCTTGCTTAAAATTTTTTACTTAAAAACATTTTATAAGAACTCAAGTCAGTACATGACAAACACACATGCAGTCCTAAAGTTGATACTGAGTAAGAACCAGAAGTTGGGTATCTTGGAGGAATGTCAAAAGATTCTCATTACACACATCCATGTGCACACAACTGAACACCATCAAATAAAAGGTTTCAAATCAGTGCTTCTGACTACTGGCAAAATTATGTTAATTAAAGGATGGCTAATTCCTCCTTCTCATTCCTTAGAAAACTTTTAATTTTTTTCCTGTATGTCCCCTTTACTTCATTCTCTCCTTCCATTTTGACTATCTTTTACAAACACCTCCTTCATATTGGCCCTGTTCTCCCTATTTCCTTGTCCTTTCAGTGCCCTTTCACTGCTGCTACCCCAGGGTATTGTAGCTCCTGGAACATCTTAATATCCACAAGTGAGAGAAAACTGGGCTGCATCCAAAGCAGCAGTTGAGGGAGGTGATTCTGCCCCTTCACTCCACTCTCTTATGACCCCACCTGCAGTGCTACATCCAGCTCTCAGGCCACAACATAAGAAGGATATGGATATGCTGGAGCAAGTCCAGGGGAGGCAAGGAAAATTATCAAAGGGCTAGAACATCTCTGCTATGCCAATAGGATGAGAGAGAAAGAAGGCTCTGGGGAGACCTTATTGCAGCCTTTCATTACTTAAAGGGGAGCTTTGAAGGTGGAGAAAGAACTTCTTAGCAGAGCCTGTTGCAACAGGACAACAGGTAATGGTTTTGAACAGAGAGATGGTCAATTTAGACTAGATAAAGGAAGAACACTGTTACAAAGAGGGTGCTGAAACACCAGCACAAGATGCCCAGAGAGGTGATGGATACCCCATCCAGGGAAACATTCAAGGCCAGGTTGGATAGGGCTGAGGAACCTGATCTAAGTGAAGATGTCTCTGCTCATTGCATGGAGTTGGACTGGATGGCCTTTAAAGGTCCCTTCCAACCCAAACTATTCTGTGATTCTATGAAAATACAATTTTCTAGCTAAAGCTATACATCAAATAAAAACTATAGAGAGGTCAAAACTGTTCATACAAGACATTCACTTCCATACCCACTAAGAAGGAGGATTAGTGAGGACATATAAATTCCAGTCATGAAAAGCAATACAATTCACAATATTCCAACAAATATAATGACATTAATTGGTTTTTAACACAGAGCAGCAGGCCTTTGTGAAGCAGGAATTTGCAGCATCTTCTCATTCTACTAATTATTGTATATGCAAGATAGTTCTAGGACTCTTCTTCTCCTTGGCACACAGGATGTCCAGTCAGCCTCCTTCACCCTATCCCCCAGGCTCATAACCCCTACCCATTCCTCAGTGCTCCTTCAGACAGACACACCAACACACGGACAGACAGACAGATATCCTTCCTCCATCCCTCTGTGTTCCCACAGCCAGAGAGCAGAGGCAATACACACACAGAGGCCACAGTAGACACAGGGGTGGGGGCAGAGGCACAGTGGAGCTGGACAACACACAGCAGGCCCTGGCAAAGCACCAGACGGGACCTTGGGCAGCATCAGGACAGCAGCAGCACCTTTGATTTTGATGCATTCACAGTCAGGATACAGGGTGATGATGGGTACATTGCTAGAAATCAGCTTCAAATTCCATCCCCCTGAGAGTGCAACATGGAGAAAGGATCCATCTCCATTCAAGTCTGAAGTCAGAGGCTATGCTGCTTTCCCTGCAGCTCGCAATGATAATTCATAACCAAAGAAATCAGGTCTCTCTACAGGTCAGGTCTACAGAAATCAGGTCTCTGCCTAAAACCAGCAGGGCCATCACTCAGCAGAACTGCACCACAACAGCCCCCTGCCAGTCCAACAGCCTGTCAACATGCAGAAACACTCCATAGAATAAATGTACATCAAGTGTCTCAATTTACATTTTCAGTTTGATCCATTTGATCACTTTCTACATAATTTTCTTCTCCAGGAATAATTTCAAAAATTCTCAATGTATCTTAAGCATTTTTTAAGTTTTCTTTATATCAAACTACACCGAGTTTACAAAATAAATACTGGTTTCTCTTTAGGTGAGATCCTAGAGTACTTGGTAGGAATGGAAGCCACCAGCTGAAAGAGCTGAAAAAAATCTCATGAGGTTCTCCTACATAGTACTTTATTTCAAATACTACTAATGGTTCTTAAGATTCTGAAAGCAAAATAATTTCCATTTCTTAAAAAAAAAAAAGAAAAAAACTCACCACACACCTCAACAAATAAAGTAAAAAGCCCATTAAAACCTCCTGATGGCATTTCATGTCTTATAACTCTAAAGTGAAAGAACATTTGTCCCTATTCTGTACTGTGAGAGGTTCTAAACTTCTGAATACATCATAGAAAGTCTGACAGCCAAGATGGTCTGACCTCTCTTCAGTTTCAAATACTTAAGAGGCACACCAAAGGAAGAAGCTTTTCAGTCAAATACTTTATTATTTTTAGTAAGCCTTGCTCTGCTGGAAATCAGGAGGACAGAGTCACCAAGCTAAATGTCTTTATATATGACAGTGTTATCCATCTTTTTAACATTCTTCCGTCTTACATAAAAAGCCCATTTTAGGGACCAAAACCACCCATGACAGCAGAAGAACATGGGAAAATTCTGTTCAGCACATTTATGCTTGTAATTTGTCCTTTTTTGTTCTCCTGCAATTCTAACATAAGGAAGTTTGAAATAATGCTTTTGATTTTCACAGTATCTGTCTTCAAACATGGACAACAATTTCTTAATGTCTTGAGTGGGTTCAGGTAGTGCTATGTGACAAACTGACTCTCAAATGAATCCATTTAGAGTAAGAGAATGAGATGTCTTCAAGGGAAAATGCAGGTCTGGTGTGCCACACAGCCACTGGCAGACATTATATAATCCATGAAGTATTTTTCAGATGTAACTGGGAAACCATACTGATAGTTTCTCAGCAATAACACAAACAAACAAACAAAACCTGGCACAGCACTAAGGCTGTATTCTTCCCACCAAAGCAGATCTCCCAGAGATCTTGCAACAACATTGTAAAATAAGAAAATGAGGATTAATTTATCATCTTTTTGGTTTGGAATATCCCGTGCCAAGTGAGAAAGGTGAGAAGGAACTGAAATTCTTAAGATTTGGTAAGAGATGGTGCAAAAGACCTAATGCTACAACTGGTTCTTTTGGTAGAGCTACTCTAAGTATCTAGCTTGAAAGATAGACTTCATGGAAAATAAACCAGCTATATCTACTCATTTCAGCCTTTATCTGAAGTCAACCCATACTCAGGGTACATCTCACACAGATTGTCATTCATTATGCTTTTATTTCACACTACAGAAATACTACAGCATCAGGTCACCGCAGATTCTCCAAAGGAATGACGTGGACAGGTACGAGAATACAAGAACTCAAGATGCTGAAACACATTCAAGGGAAAACAAACAGCATCAAGTGTGAGAACATGGTGGCCCTAATCTGTCTGCTCAGACCACTGGCAAGAACAGCACAGAAGGCTGTTCTACATGGAGGATGATACTGCCACATCACTCTGAAATTAGGCAGGAATTGTGGAAATCCTGGATTTAAAGCTACTTCCTGGCAGGAAGTCAGGCAGGCTGAGAAGCTGACTGCAGAAGATCCTGCTACTCCCACCAAGAGAGGCAGGAAGACTCCTGACGTGCCGAACCTTGGGACAGCTGGCCATATACAGCAGCTTCCCAGAGGACAGGCCAGCTGCGGACTGGTGTTCATTGGTCTTGCCAGCTTCCCTCAGCTGCAAAGGATATGGAAACAGTTTCTTTCTCACCCTGACTAGCATGTTTAGCAGAGTCATGCAACTGAAAACCCTCAAGTTGTCTTCCAGTCATGATCTTGAGTCATATCAGAAGTGGTGCAGTGAGTGCACTGCTTATTAAATCAGGCTTTCAAACACCTGGCTTTTCATAGAAAAATGGTGAGAACTCATAGTGTCAGGCTGCATCTGAGAAGTGAGGGACCACAACATAAGTTACATGACTCGCAGGTGATGGTTTAAAACAAAGAGGTAATGTTTTAAAACAAAGAACCACAAACAAAAACAGGCTATTAATCCAAGCAAGAAGCATCCCAAATGCAATTAATTCAGTAAAGCACATGTAATTTGTCAAGTGACACCTTTAGGCTCACATAAAAGGAATCGTATCATTTAAACTGAAGATGAGAAGTGTTCTTGGAAGAATGACAGTGTGATAAAGAAATGTAAGTTAAAAGCATTCAAACAAGATCACTTTACCAAGCCTGCAAAGATTAAATACATTTTTAAGTGCAAGATGCATTTGTGAAATAAAGATCAACTTACTTAGAGATTATCTCTAGGGAAGCTACAAAAATACAAACCACATAAACACACACAAGCAAATTTCTTGGCATAAGACATTGTTATCCCTATTGCAGAGATGTTTTTCATGGAATTTCAGAACTTCTATTAAGCTTCACCAAGTAATCTCATGATTTTTCTTAGAGTATATAGTTCCTCTATAAACTGAGAGAAAAAGAGCTGTCAACAAAACCTTTAAAGAATCCATTTTTCTTGGTAGAGGTTCTCCAAGGCAAAGCATCTCACAAGAGACATCTACAGGCAGAGCTCCCCGGGGAAGAGAGAGAAGAAGGGGAAGCACTGCCTGGAAAAGGTCTCACAGGACCCTCCCAGCACCTTCTCTTTTCACAGGGTGCTGCACAGCTGCCTGCAGCACATCCCCATCCCACATCACTGCATTCAGAAACCGCTGCTTCGCCGAAGCCTCCGGCTGCACTTCAGAATTATTCATTTCAGGAACCCTGACATCAGCTTTTCCAAAGACTTTGTGCACTGAGCTGGAGAGCTGAGCAGTAAAGACATTATTCCTAATTAAAGAAACAACTGCTTAAATAAAAACATGCTGCATGAAAAGCATGACAACATTTCAATTCAGAATCAAAACTAAAAATACCATCAAGAGAAAACATTCATTGATTCAAAAAGTCTGCTGGGGTGGTGGCTGCTATGAAGTAGATCTGAACAGAGACCCTGAAGGAAAGCAGCAAAATTCATAAGCCACCAGAGTACAACACATGGTCCAGCTCTTGTTCTCACTTTGATTGATGGTAAGGGTTATTCTGTCTTCTCCCTTCTTTTCTTAAGCAAGCAGTAAGGCATTATTTCATTTAATGAGCAAGTACTCAGAGATACTAATTTGGTTCACTTTTAAAATAAAATCCATATGTGCAGAAACATGAATTCTGTAGGATTTAAAAGACTATTTATGACAGATGAGAAAAGAAAATACGTTTAAGTGCTAACAGCAGAGACAAAAGATGAAAATCATCTGCAGTTTAGGACCTATTTGTAGAACAGAATTAGTTTATTGGTCTTGCTATTTTTTTTTAAGTAAGATGGACTTTTTGTATTTGTAAACATTTGTAAACTGCAAAAGTCATTGTTGTTTTAGAACTTCTACTACTCCTTTTAAGTGTTAACAAGCAGGATTTGCTACTTTCTATACTCATAACCCACTCCACCCTCTCTCCTATACTATCTTGTCCCTACTTTTGCAAGGCAAAAAGGAATGAAAGAAGGCTGAGGGAAACAGGAAAAGAAAGTTGTTAAAATATAACTATTCTGGCTTAAACCTTAGCTCCTGCTAAAGGACTCTAGCAAAGACTTGAGACAGAAATATGACTTTCACTATAGCAATAAGCTCTCTTTGACCATGTTTGCTAAGATACAACATCCCAAACACAAGAGCCAGGACGCACAACAGCAATTCTAACTTGCCTTTAGCAACCTGATACTGTTCTGATGAAAACTACCTCCAAGATTCCCCTCACAAAAGCTGACACTGTGCTCAGCCAAAGGTATTAGATGGTTTCAGGGTAACCTTACACTGGAAGTAGCCTGATGACATTATTTTAGCTCAACATTTTGGGAAGTGTGCTTACATAAAAGTAAGACAAGGCAAAATTCTTAATGAGCAAATATCTAAAGCTACAGAATGTGTACCTGAGCACTTTCCTACCACATCCTTTCTTCAAGAGCTTTTGGAAGAAGGAGTGCATGCAGAGCCCAAACCACAAAACACACAAAAGTTACCTGTGCAAAATGCACACAGAATAAACTTTTCAAAAGGCAGTCTGGGGAAACCCCTCAGCTTCCTAGGGTTCATCTCTATAGTCGTGCTACAATTATTTGTGCTAAACGGTAAGCTTAAATTAATATAGTGTACATAAATCTACAAAACTCCCTAAATGAACATTCTTGTTCTAGTACAGATTTCTTTCCTTCCCTATGTAGTGGAATTCACTTTGGAAAGGTTTATCCTGAATTTAAAAGTCAATCACTTTATAATCAGAGCTGTTTACTGTCATGATTAGTAAAACCTTTCTAAATAGCCAAACTTCTACAAAATCAACTACAACTGATAGGCCATTCTGGTGGGACATTTGGTGTGTTTTGTTATTTACCCAACTCTCAGTGATACTTAATGATGCAAGAAACAATCCATTACAGGGGGTACCTGCCCAAAGGGGAGTGTCCTGCACCTCTTCCCCCTCGGCCCTCCTTGTTGCCTCCTCTGGGGTGAGCACAGCATTCTGCAATCCAGAAGGGACAAAAACATTCCCACAGAAAAGCCATGAGGTTTTGTTTGGATCAGTGGGACAGAGTAGGTGGAGGACACAGGAGATGGGCAGCAGGAAGCAGGAGCAGGGAACAGGACTGCTTCTTCCAGAAGTGGTCAGTGGTTGGATCAGATTAAAGTGCATTGTGAAACTGCTCCACAAAGGCAACGTGCACACACAAACACCTCAGAGTTGCCACCCAGACATATCCCACGGCTATGCCAAATCCAGACCAAGGGAAAAATGGCTAGCTACCTTCTCAAATGCTTTCCTCCTAAAAGGAACTATAAAAGTCACCAACAATTCTGCAATTCCTAATGTTAATGAAGAAAGAGATAGCAACAGTGCTTAATAGCATATTTAAAACTATTAATGTTTAAGCATTTCCATGAAAGAAACCACCATCAATGCAAGCCCCTCCAAAAGAAAGAGAAAAATTAGAACTTAACAGGTTCCTAACATCCCCTTTAAATCCCTATCAAGCCATGAAAAATGCTGACTATTCTCATCATATCACAAAATATATTTAGTTGCACTATTAAAATATGAATATAGTCCAATATAAAAGGAAACATAGCTAGCTTTCAGAATATCAAAGGTTCAATTTTTACCATACTGCAGAAGCCTAGAGAGTAAAGAATAATACCCTACTTAATAGTTCTAAATAAAGAACATTAAATAAAATTCTCTCTTCTCCCTATTCAGAAAAACAACCCTCAGCTAAAACAAAGATTTTTAAATTAACATACAAGTATTTTTAAGAAGCAATTAGAATGTGTTGACTTGCAAAAAGAAAGCAAATCAAACATCAATCATCATGAAAAGGTTAACAGATCATAAAATCAACACATTCCAAAAGGTAACATATGATACTTGTTGCACAGTTATTTCTGAATGCTCCATGTTGCTGAACACATGCCAGTGCAGGGCCTGATCCCACCAAGATTTACACTCATACTGAGCTGTGAATAGTCCTATTACAATCAACAGGATTACTCACAGAAAATCTCCTTATCCTGCATAAAATTATCCATGCGTGAAAATCTTTGTCACCTTTCTTATCCTGAAATCTGTATTCCATCATCACCAGCATAACCAGAATTTAATATCAAATATGCATATGGAAAAGCTTGTGATACTGTATTCAAAAAGCCACTGTTCCATGCCAAAAATCCACAGGGGTGTCACCAGTGTCAAAAACATACTTTAAACAATCCAAAAATCACAGGCAATGCTACTTTTTATCTGGAAAAAAAAGCCACTGGTTTTCTGGCACTAAGTTATAAACTACTAGAAAATAATTATTTTTGAGAATTTATCTGGGAATTTCTACCACTGGGTAGTTAACCTCAGAAGAACAATGCAAGATTTCTGTCTTTGCACCATGAAACTTGGACACTCAAAAGTGCTCACTCTGGGGACTTCTGGTGACATTTATATTGAGGAAAACAAGCACTATACATAACTAAGACTATCCAGCATCTTCTAAGTAGCATTTCATAACTTCAGTCCAACTGGCGAAAATTTTTGTGAAATTTCATCTCTCTTGTGCATGCCCCAAGCTGAAACTTTATAAAATTATTTCAGATAGTGTATCATTTGATTTTGACAACAGTGCAGTTCTATCACAAAGCTGAGCCAATCTAACAGCTAAAGGTCATTAAAAGGGGCAATCCCTCATAACACTGAGAGTTTACCCTAACATTGGTGCCTACTCTGATGCTCAGATTTTTAAAAATGTGGGGTTTTTTTACAAGCCCTTAAACTCCTTGGGCCTCACAACTTCTTCATCATCTGCAAGTATCTGTGAAGCATCTCTACTCATCACAAGCACTATGCTAGTGCTGCTTTACAGAAGATGACAACCTGCAGCTGCTCTCAAATTGGCCCAAACAGCAAAGATCTGTCTATGTGTGTGCATATGTTCCTTCTTGGTGGATAAAGAATTGGCTGGATGGTTGCACTCAGAGAGTTGTGGCCAATGGCTCAATGTCCAAGTGGAGATCAGTGACAAGTGGGATTCCTCAGGGGTTGGTACTGGGACTGGAGCTGTTTAACATCTGTGTCAGGAACATGGACAGTGGGATCAAGGGCACCCTGAGCAAGACCCCAAAGACACCAAGTGGTCGATGCCCTGGAGGGAAGGGATGCCATCCAGAGGGACCCTGACAGGCTGGACAGATGGGCCTGTGTGAATCTCATGAAGTTCAACAAAGCTGAGTGTAAGATCCTGCAAGTGAGACAGGGCAATGCCAAGCACAAATGCTGGTACTCTACTTTTTTTAAATATAAATACCATAAATATAGGTGCATGTGTGTGTGTGTATATATAGATACATATGTGGTTTTCTACAGCACACTGGATGGAATGCTACATAAAAATATGTGAAACTAGTCAGACAGATTATAATATCTTTGCTCTGTTTGTTACAAGTGCCAAAACATGCATGAGTCACAGAACGCATGAAAAAAAAGCCATGACCATTTAGTCAGTTGAACACTACCTTGCAAAATAGGATCAAGCCCTTTCTACCAAATTTTTTTCAAAACAGGTGATCAATGGTTATATTTGGCACATTTTCTGGCTGCTTATTCTGACACATTTGGGTCAGATTTACCCAAAATGTTGAGTGCTCAAGCTGCAATTACGTCACTTACAGCAATACTTTAAAAATACAAAGATGAACACAATGCTATTATTTTAATTTTAAAAAAAGCTCTTAAAGAGCTCAATGGACATCCACATCAAACACAAATTTTCACCTTGCTCATAGGCACCAATTCTCCAGCCATAAAATAAGAAATATCCATTTCCTCTCCCTGAGGCATAGTAAAATACTTGTAATAACAAGCAATGTTCAATATAGGTCACAAGGGTGAACTAATCAGTTTATGGTGCTCTTGCTCCTGCAGCCAGCACAGCCCCTGAGGGCAGAAGGCAGCATACCTCAGAAGGAAAGGTAAACCTGCACCAGTGACTGAGATAACTGCTATGAGAAACTGGGCAAGAGGGGTCTGGCCTCTCCCAGGACCTAACCACTGACCAGAAAGCCCAGCCAACCAGTAGGTTTCCAACTTACATGGAGCAGCAGCCACTTTGGTGCAGAATCATTAGAGGAATCAGACACACCAATGTGAGACTGCCATCAACAAAGGGTAAGCAGGACAGTAAGACTTTGAAAAGAGAAACACTGTTTAACAACATGATGTAACAGAACTATGAGAGATTTGGCTTCTTTTTGTGGCTCTGCCACTGCTTTTGGGGCAAATCTGTTATCTTGGCAAATCATTCTCCCACCCATCTTTCCACTTCTTGCTGCTAAATCAGGTGCAATGATCCACCTAGGATTTAGGTGTGAAGAGAGCAGTAGACACTATCTGTGAGGGCCCCACAAGCCTACTGATAACCATTACAGAAATTTCACAAAGAAATACACTCATTCTGCCTTCAGAGCTGGATTAAGCAGAGCACAGTAAGATAACACAACAAGAAAAAAGCCAAGTACAGAGCAGCTGCTTATTCAATTCATGTACATTCAAAAAGGCAGGGGCTTTGGGGTGTGTTCACATATCATGAAATACTATGGTATAAGAGTAAGGTACAATATATTAATGTAATGGGGATGATAAAATTAAGTGGCACAGGTAAAGCTCAATGGTGCAATTTTAAGGCTTGCATGCTTGACTTACACCTAAAATTGCTCTTTTAAAAGCATGCTTTTCTTGTAATGTCTTTACTTCAGCTTCATTGTTTTCTAAAAAGCCATCTACAGGTACTAAAGAAAAACAGTAATTACAGAAAAATTCAAGACAATTACTTAATATATCCACATAGATTAAATAACATCGGACAATAAGCTAACGGAAGTATAAGCAAGAAGGTTTTGCTCCAAAAACCTGGAAGTTAGCTGCAAAAGCCATCTTAGAGATTCTGGAAGACATTCCTCATTTACATACATGACAGCACAAAGAAAACTTACAGGAAAAAAACAACACTACTCTAAACCATAGGTGAGAAGGTCATGAATAATGACAACACAAATCTTACAGAGCAAAGGTGATATTTCTAGATCTTACTTCAGCACTTGGAAACGTTATTTCAACATGGGCTCTCACGTTGTGAAAGCAGCACAAGTATTTTAGAATACAGGAACCATTCTCCTAAATTCCAATTTCAACTTGAGCACATCACGATGAACAGAGTAGGCATTTTTTTTTTAAGCTTCATTTCAGCAAACCTATTCAGGCTAAGATTACATTCTGTGTAACATCTCAAAACAAACTCTCCAAATATGCTTGGCTCTCTGTAGATTAACTTTCCACCTGGCAAGGAACATTTTCTCAGCTCATTCTTCTGCAGAGGAGGCAGTGTCATACCTCAGTGTAACTTCATTTTTAATGGATATTTATTTCATTTCAGCTGTGTTTCAAACATATCCTTCATCTACACATGGAACAGAAACTCAAATAATAATACAGTTAATCCAAAACATGATAGAGTGAACACCTCTTTAGCAAAAGATTCACTCCAGACAGACCAAGTAAATCCTATGCTTTCTGTACTGTTTTTCAAACATCACAGTGTTACCTTCAGTGGCCCACTTAAAAAGATGGGGCCAAAGATCTGGGCCAGGGGACCTGAAAAAGCCCTTCCTAAAGCTCAGACATGGATCTCCACTCACTGCTCCACTCTTCAAACCCTATAGGTCTATCCTACCTATATATAAAAAAAGGCCTTTTAGAGACCTACCTATTCCATAAGACTAATAGACCTGGCAACTAAAAATTAAATATCTACTTCACATTTGCTAGCACAAACACAAGGCAACAGACATGTAACATAGTCAAGGGAAAAAATAAACCCATGTAACAATCTAATAAGGTAAGAAACAGAATCACAGGTGGCAGTTACTTGTCAAAATGCTCATGACATTTCCAAAAAGCATTTGGACCCTTCAGAGATGGCAGCTGTATAGGAATATAAAACCAGTGCAATGACAATTAACTAGGTATCAGTAGAAGCAGCATCTCAACCTGCATACCCTGGCAGCAGCCCTTTCTTTCCTTTAATGCATGATAAAAATCAAGGAGCAGAGGATGTTGTGACGTTATATTAGGGAGAGCACCGACCAATAGTAAACCAGAAAAAGAAAATCTATCACTGTTCTTCAAATATTCAAGCAGTTATAAACTGGGCACCAAGGAGCAATTTTCATCAGTGGAATCAGGGATTGCTGTGGCCTCAACAGCACTCTGTTACAGCACCAGAACAGTACCAAGCACCTTCATCAAGAATAAACAGAAGAGTCAGCACATAAACTGACATGTGCTAGTATTTAAAGACAGTATGAAATCAGCCAGAGGAGGAAGAAATAGAAATAAACTCTAAAATCATGGAAGTGAGCAACCAGGTCACTTTCTCAAAACCCCTCTTGGAACACGTTACAGCCCATGTAAATTTGCCAAAACAAAGGAGTTGTTTTTAAGAGTATACTTGTCTACAGTTTGGATTTTTTTTTTCCACACTGTCACAACAAATCCACCACCTCCCTACTGCTAACCATTACTTGTGGTCAGATTAAATCAACTAAGAACTACTCCTACCCCACTTACATTGAACTCCAGAACTGTAAACCAGCATTTTTAAATTCCTTTTTAATCTGAATGATCCTCACTTCAAAAGAAAAAAAAAGACAAATCAAGTACTAAATCCAGAGTGCTTCTGCAGTGTATCCTCTTCAAAAGACTACCCATAACCTCAGCAAGAACTTCCAGGTAACTCTTTCCCTTGATACTTCACAAATGGTATGAACAAGGAATCCCATTGACTTCTACCACATACCCCAAGGTGATTTTTCCTCATTATAGCTTTAAATTTCTCAAACAATTTTCAGGCACTTAAGCCCATTTTCAGATTGAGGCAAGCCAAAACATGAGATGTCTAGAAACTATTTTATAAGAGCAATAACAACACAGATATCCTGGCCCATTAACTAACACTGAAAATAATCCAAAAAATAAAACTCAGACTTCTCAGGATTGTGCCCTCTTGAATAAAAAGGTTGTGGAAATTGCATTCTACCTCAATGACTTTGGTGCCCTGCAGCTAATTCTCACTAATTAAGTCCTAGAATACACTAAAACAGGAATTCAGAATGATCAAAAGATATGATATGTGTTTATAACAACTCCTGTAATTATTAGGAACAAAAATCTTGAAGGTTCTTGATGCCATTAACTCACAGACCAATAATTAAGGGCTACCATTCCAAACAGGTTTGGAATTTCTGAGAACCCATAGTAAAATAACTTCATGATGAAGCCAAGTCTTAGTAAAATACATTCAATACACTCCATATTACTAAGCAAGCAGCAAACCAATCTGTAAAGTCAAAAAATATAGTGACAGGATTCTGACGAAAGAAAAATTTAGCATATTCTGCCTTTATGAACTGCTTTCCAGATACTGGTTCCTCATCCAAACATGTTAAGAGTCTCAGCTCCTGAAGCCCTGAACATGCTGAAGCAGTTGCACTCACCCAGGTTCCCTCAATGCAAAGCTGTGTCCTATAAGTAACAGGGCAACAATCTGCAACAGAATCCTAGAATGGTTTGGCTCGGAAGGGACCTTAAATATCACCTAGTTCCAAACCCCCTGCCATGGGCAGGCATACCTGCCACTACACCAGGTTGCTCAGGCCCCATTTAACTTGGCCTTGAACACTGACAGGGATGGGACATCCACAGCTTCTCTGGGCAACCTCTTCCAGTGTCTCACCAGCCCTACAGTCAAGAATTTCTTCCTAATATCTACTCTAAATCTACCGTGTTTCAGCTCATTACCCCTTGTCCTATCACTACCTGTCCAGGTACCCAAGATGGAAGCACCAGAGCCAAGAATTCTCTGCTGAACTTGTGTCCAATCAAATGTGGGAAACGAAGAGTTGTCCAATGTTACAGCAAGTTTTAGGCAAACAGGATGTAACAAGAGATTCCACTTTTTCTGCATATGAAGCCACACTCTCATCACCACCGTAACTGCAGAAAGCCCCCTGCCTGTCCTGTGACCCACAAGGAATGCAATCCAGGGATGACACAAAGGCACACCAGACAGTAAAATGCAAGATCATGCAAAGAATTGACAGCTTAGGTTTTCTGTCAGTTTGTCCTTTTACATCACTGTTCCTTGAAAAGTGACAGTAAACTCACACTTCAAGCTGCACTACATTTGATCCAATATAGTGGATGTAACACTGAGTACAGATTCCTAACAGCACCAGCTGAACACGCCTGGTTTGCATGATCTACTTTTAACTGTCAGATTCAGACAACAAGCCCACTGGTTTTGTCTACAAATTGCCACCTACTCCACATTTTCCAGCAAAATGCTGTGACAACTGGATGATCATCCTCTGTGTGCTCCTCTTCTATAAACTCTATTTTAATCCCCCTCTCAGTAACTTAATTTCATCATTGGTGATCATAAAAAAACACATTTCAAATACATAAAAATTCTTTTCTACAAGTCATTTAAAAAGACAACTTCATAATCTCCACCAGGAAAAAACAACACTAAAGCCAAGTAGCTTTTCCTTATTTCCTTATACCCCATAACAATACAAGCTTTCCTGCTCCTCAGAACACAATCACATAACTTTGACATCTTTTTGCTGACTCAGACAAAAATTCATCACAAAATATAACTGTCAGATTCACCAGTGACAGAGGAAGCTTCTGAGAACCACAACCTATTAAAGCTCTCCTCCTTGAATGATGACAGCAGTCTTTCCCATATGAAAGATTCATTTTTATTTGATATTGTTAAAGCAATATTCACTCAGGGCACCTTCACACTAGACTTTATTTTCAAGAAAGGTCAAAATGTAAGTTGAAAACCAATATTTCATGGGCACATATGGAAAATCTGCAAGTGATTTTGGTAAAATAATTGTAATCCCATGTTGATACCCTGAGAATTGACCACCTCGCTCTGCAGTTGATCTACAGTGGTCAATACAAAAATTTTCTTCAAAATTAGCAGTGCAAGATTACTGTAGCAAAAGGGAGTTGGTTGTGTTTACCAATCTATTATGAAGAACTTCTTTGTTAAAAGAAACTTCACAGACACAAAACAGAACATGTCTTAAATTTATGTATGTATTTACTGTGGTATCAAGAACTGCTCAGTGCTATAAATGACCCAACTTAAAAGCCTGACAATTGTCATCCACCTCACATGTATTTTGTTTGATAAGAGACTGGAATGTAACAGCGACCTATGTTAGAAACCACTGTGTGCATGTGGTTAAAACCAGAGGAGAATCATGCCTCAGGAGATGATAATTTGCTTCAGAGCAGTCCTATTTGAGACACTCTGAAATCATCCACTGAATCTGGAAATTCTGACTGTTATAATGCCTACAGACTAAAAAAATCATCCATGGATCCTGTAAAATGTATTTATTTCTTGGCTTACATACTCATTTTGCTCCCTCTTCCCTGCACTTACAAAACTGAAGAATGTCTGCAGTGCAATACTAAAGATCACTTGTTGAAAGCAAGACTGAAGAGTCTTCAGTACCCAAGGAAGCCTGCAGAAACATGGTGTATTTAGGAGCTGCTTCCTTGCTTTGCCCCTTCCCAGTGACAACCCAGGCACTAAAATACACTGCTTATTGTTTGGCAGAATAAACTTCACTTTATGATGAACATTTCTCATTCTCCAGGACTAGAGCTTTAGGCTAGACATCATCATAAATACACGCTACAAGTTTCTTGCATATACATCTGCATGCACACACCCCTTTTAGGAGCATTATCACCATTTCCTTGATTCAAGTATAATCCTAACAACAGAAAAAGAAAAATCTGACAAATTTTCAGGGCAATCACAAACTAGTTAATACTCAGAGAACATAGAAAGTTGTTTTTCCCCTTTTCCTGAAGACTGCTAGGGATCATAGGACTATGACACATCTGCACAGCATCAGTACTTCTCACTTCACCTCTTGCACTAAGGTAACACAACCTGGTCATGATGTTACTGGCACTGTAAACCTCTCTAATGAAGTCTTTTATCTCCACGGTGGGGGGCATAAGTAGCAAAAGTTAATAGAGACTTTATGGGAAATTATTACAAAAACATGTAAGACAGTTGCACAAATTTTTATGAATGGGCATCTTTTAACCTTGCAGATGTAGCTGCCATTTGAAACAGTTTTAGAGCAGAAGGTTTTATCAGTCACATAGCTGAGCTCACACATATATCACAACAGCTTTACACATGAGTAATATCATATGTTATATCAAGAAATTGTTTTATGGACATTTTATAGGCACCTTGATTTTTGGTTCTGGTTTTTATGTTGGATTTTTTGGGTTTTTTCCAGTGTAAGAGATCTAGACAGTTTATATTTGATAGGCTGTTCATAAATTATACCCTACTGCTGTTTGCAGGTTGGAACTTCTTCCCACACAGATTTCATTTTATCATCAGACTGTTTAATTCTGCGCTTATAAAAATGTCATCCTAGTCATAAGGGAAGAATTAGACAGCACTGTCTTAAGATTTTCTGCACATACCGTGACAAGATGCAGATACTGTGATACTAATATGCCAGTGGAGTATATCAGTTCCAGGATCAGGCCAATACACATGCTGTTATTGAGCTATGGCTTGCTGTTTTCAAAAGTGCAATGAAATAATAAAATAATATAAGTTAGTAATACATTAACTACATTACGGTATTCACACTGCTGCCTCTTGATATCATAGCCTGGAATACATTAATACACTGATAACATCCTAAGAGTACATTAAAAATTATTTTGGAGCAAAAGTAGTACCAGTTTCCATATTATCTCCCAAAATAACATTCTGACAGTGTGAAAGAAGTTATCAGGAGATTCTAACCCTTCTGCATGTTGTGAATTCCACAGTGTTCCTAAAAGACAGTGGATTTCCCCTTAGGACACACTTACAATCAAGTTTTGTGAGAACATATTATAGATTTTTTCCAGGTACTGTATCCAACATGTTGAATGGTATACGAAAAATATCTCTATATGGAGTCAGGGGAAGATAATTTAATCATATATAATATTTGAATACTAACATATGTTATTGTATTTTAATTTGTACAACAATTTGTAAGTTAAATAGTTTAAAATTTCATCACTTGTGTAGTTTATGGAATTACTGCTGATGTACAAAACATTCTGTTCTATGCAGATAAAAAAATATATATTTAAAATGTATATAGAGTACAAGCTAATGAGCTAAACAGATGGGGCTGTGTATTTAACTTCACTGGAAAGTACTGAAATAAAATAACTAACAGCATTTGTGTAAATGAAAATAAATCTCATGAAAACCTGAAAGGATTTTCCTTTGTTAGACAGAAATTTGTGCTTGGCATATAACTGTATATTATAGCCAATGGCTGTGGTTTGCTGACATGTCCTGTCAATAGCTATGTCTCAGCTGTTAAAAACAGTAAGTTTGTACATTTAACTCAATACTAGTACAAGGGTTTCTGCACAGATACCAATTTACAGAACTGAAAAAAGAAAAGAAAAAGAAATTCAAGAATCTCAGTTCTCCAAGAAATATAATTTTCTTTTCAAAAACCTTAAACAAATTACAGTGGAACTTAATCACAGTACTGATCCTTCACATAAGCCCCGCAACCCAATAGAAGCAGACACCCATGCCTGGTCACATCCACGGAGCCTTTGTGGGACCACTTTTGTCTTTAAACACTCAGTTATGCAGATCAGACTGCAAGCTGAAGGCTTGAATCTACTACATCATAAATGATTCTGGTTTGAAAGGCAGCTGTCATTAAAATGCCAGGCAAAGGCACAGGAAGTACTTATTTTAAATAAAACCTATCTATTTCTCTGTTAGATCCATTTAAGAGCCTTCAAAGCAAAAAATATTTCCACTGGTATTTACTTTTCAATGCTTGTGCCATTCTTTTAATATACCAGACATGTTAAGTTTGAAGAAACTTAAGAAAGCTGGATGCTTCATTCCACATTTAGAGTAACAGCAGTATCTTCATTTATGAAAAACATTACCCTAGTGTTACTATTTCTTATTTGACTTCCTTTATTTCACAGAGAAAAATGTATTTTATATTAGAGTCAAAATTAAATCAATCTTAATCCCAAATTATGCTAAACACTTAAAGGGGTTTTGATAGATTAAGGCCCACTCCATCAAGCTGCTCCATACAGACAGGTCTCCATTTGTAAGAGCCCTTCCTTGCTGGAGGAAGACACTACAGAGATTCCAATCACAAAAAAATCACAAATATCTTGTAGCTGATGCAAAAGCCAAACCCACTCTGCTTTCCCCCAAATCACTAGAATACAACAAACACTCCCTCCCCATTAATACATTTCTAAATGTTTAACCAAAATCTATACACTAACAACTGATACCGTGAGCTTCACTATTTGCAAATTTACCTTACTGAACCTGTGGTGCAAAGAAAGTATCTACAAGTGAGCTAAACTCTTTAGAATGAACCATCACCATATTTCACTAGAGTAGTATATTATTAGAATTCTCATAGTTCAAATTTAACATTACTGGTACATAAAAATTCTCAGCTGGAAGCACAGACTTCCAACCCCAATGGTTTTACACCAACTGTCTTCAGAACACCCGCACGCTCCACAGCACTTTAAATCTCATACAAACAAACTTGTACACACTGAACTCAGGGGGGAAACCACCTTTTGAAAAACAACATAACAATATTCCCAAAGTATATGCTCCTTAAGGTGAACAATTTAGCCTGCAATACAACTTTTCACATTCTGAATAAATTTTCTCCCAATTTTTTTTTACATCACTGTGGTTCTTCAAGTAGCTACTTACCCACCTAACAGTTTGATTTCATAATCCATTGTATTAGGGATTTTTCCATAAACAGAATATGTTTGCCATACAGCAGACATGAAGCACACATGGACAAGACAGACAATAACAGAAGCATAGTTTACATACACATCTGTTCTCTCAGGTCTCAGACTGAGGAGCGAAGAAGTACACAGGCACAGAGCAGCCTAAATGCAAGAGACCACCCTCATCTTTTCCAGCTTTCTTCATTTATATGAGCTCACTGACTGCGTACAGGTATGATTGGGGAAGAGGGGCATGCAGACATCCAGAAAAAACTACAAAGAAAACATTTTTGGAAACTGAAGACACACATACATTCAGTTGCGTATTCATGATGAAAAGGCCATGACAACAGTTTTCAGGAAACTGCGATTGAAAATTAATTCTGTTTTCCTAAACTACTGCAACAAGAGCAGGCTTTGCTGGCCTCTCCTATGAATGTGTCTGTACCCTGTACCAAGAGCCTGCAGATCCCACGAGATCCACAGGAAAGCAGGCCTCACATGCTCCAGAGCTTCCGGTGCAGCCTAAACTCCTGCAGATGACAGCTGTCACTGGACAATGCACAAACCCAAACACTGGAAGTGAACACTGCAAAACTAACATTGCCTGAAGGTATGCAAACTTTTCACTCAGCAGGACAGATTTTAAGTCTCAATCAGACCATTGGTTTATCTGGACTGATTTTGAGAACAGCATAAGAACACCTGCAGATATTGATGCACGGTAGTACTGCTTTTCTACTTCTTCCCTTCACATGGCGTATTCACCAAACTCATGGAGAATGGCTATAAAATTTGCACCACTTACAACAACAAAATTGGATATGAGCACTCCAAAATGTTGAAGCATGATGGGTGGGCCCGGGTATATATTCCTAGCAAGCTTGTAACATAATATGGACATTTGCAAATAAGTACAGAAATAAACAAAGCAACTGAGATCCTATTCAAAAGAAAAAACACAGTCCTCTGCCATTTGTCCTGTCCAGTAAAAAGATGCTGCTTATCAGGACCAAGACATCTCTCCCACCTACAACTTCTTGGACCAGAAATGTCACGTGTATGCAGATAGAGGTAGGTCATGCTTCAAGCAGACTTTCAAAGCAAGACTGAAGTTGTGACTGCTGGATTCCACATATCTACCTTTTTTTAAGTGATTCTGAAAAATCTCTCACAGCTGCCCTAAACAGTTTACAAAAACAAAGTGATCAGAGAGATGATTTGTTTGCACCATAAATGTCTTCCCTTTCCATGAGCCAGCTTAATGCAGACGTTGCTGCACTCACCCCAGCTGAGGTTTGGCAGGAATCGGGGGAGGAATGATGTTGAAGAGTGAAAGTGTTTGAAGCCCAACTAATTTCTCTTCAACTCCTACTGGTCCCCCCTGCTCTCCCAAGCCACTTCCAGCCTGGCACTTGTTAGCAGCTCCCGACGCTGGGGAAAAGAGGTGCCTTGCAAAAGCTTCCTCCGAGCAGCTGAGAGGAGACTCTGAGAAGGTTATGCAGAAATAAAACCAAACGAAATGACTGTTCGCAGGTCGGCACGCTTCACCTATCTTACACCGGGAACAATGGAGAGGCGGGCAGCGGGAAGATACGGCCCGGGAGGACGGGGCCGGGGAGACGCGCTGTCCGTCCGTCCGTCCGTCAGCTCTTTGTCCGTCTGTCAGGCAGCCCCGCTGACCCCATCCTCGCCGCCCCGGCGCGGCCTGCGCGGCCCCGCGGCTCCGGCCGGGGCAGCGGAC
>VZTZ01015096.1:410254-425433 GCA_013400955.1 Drymodes brunneopygia | reverse complement strand
CTGATGTCCAGCAGGGCCTCCCGAAGGAGAGAAGGCCGCAGTCGGTGTCAGGGAGAAAGCTGAACTATCACAGAATTGTTGTGGTCGGAAGGGACCTCTGGAGATCATCCCGTCCCACCCCCTGCCCAGGCAGGGTCTGCTGAAGCAGGTGACACGGGAACGCGTCCAGGTGGGTGTGGAATGTCTCCAAAAAGGGAGATTCCACGACCTCCCTGGGCAAAGTGTTCCAGGGCTCTGCCACCCTCAATGTAAAGATGTAAAGCGTGATGTGGTTCCCGATTCCTGACGCATCTCTGGGGTGAGGCCCCGCTGCAGACTGCCAGTGCCATTACAGAGGTAGTGTCCCTTGGACTCTCAGGACCTCCAAATCCATCTGAAAGTCCTCACATGAGTTTTCTGCACTATAATCTCCATGATCGTAGTATTCTCCATGACCCGTCACAGTAAACTCTTTGGAGAATCATTAGAGGCCAAATCTTAGAACCAGCACCTTCCTGGGACTAGGTCTCCACCCAAACTGGCTGTCCCTCTGCAGCCTGGCCTGTGGCACGGTGTCACTTGCACCTCTCAACTTCACCTCTTTCAGGAGTTACCAACTTTTCCACGTTTCTCTAAATAAAGTCTTTCGCCCAGCAACGCGCTTAAACACGTGCGCACCTCAATTGCTCTATGTCATTTGCGTATAATTAAGCATGTGCTTAAGTGCTCTGCTGGATTGAAGCCAAGATCTGCATAAGCTCTGTTGGGTAAAATTTACCAGCTTCGCTGGGCTTAGCTCTGTGAGTCACTCAATCAGCAGAAGCCCAAAGCTTTTTGCTACAAGCTTAGTTATTCCCAGGCTGTCCTACAGGATCACCCTGTCTCCGTGACGAGGCTTATGCCCTTCACTCGGGTCCTGTTAGAAGTGAGACACATCTGCCTGGTGAGTCAGCTGAACGCAGGGTTTCGAGTTCCTTCAGCAAGGTGCATTAATAAGGTTCTGCACCCTCACGCAGGTCAGAGGTTGTGCCATCAAGTTACAGTGCAATAAATTGTATTAAGAGAGTATTAATGACACCAGGACCCTGATGAAGGTCTGCCCTGGCTTTGTGCAATGTGTACATTTCAAAATGATGGTGTCTGTATGAACAGAGGAAGGAGTTAATAAAACACAGCTATATTCCATGCAGTCCTCTACAATTTTACACAAATACAAGAAGTGTCATTAAAAGGGAAACTTTTTCAAAACTAAAGTTCTAGAAACTGAGGGAAGACGTACATTTATTCAGCTTTGATTTTTTTTTTCCTTCAAAGACAATTAATTTGGTGACTCTACTCATTTTTCCCTGTCAAAAAAAATATCTTTTGAATTGCATTAAGTCTGAGTCGGGAAGCTCAGCACTAAAACCTTATTTTAAAACACACTGAGGAATTAAAGCTTTCTGCAGGGTGAGCACAAGTCTTTCTCCAAGGACACATCAATTGGAACCTGCTTTTCAAAATATCTGTTTGGCAATTAACAGCGTAATACGAAGAAGAAAGACTGTCTTGTATTTAATGCAAAAAAGTCAGACTCAGCATATTTGAGTGCTGTTCATTACTCTCTTATCATTCTTCTATGACCTTAATCAGACATGTTCCAATTTTCAAATGACAGTTTGGGTTAGGGTGCAGGTTTTTGTGCTGTTTTAAGAAAAATTAAGCACCTATAAATTGTCAAGTTCAGTGAGAATCTTACACTGCTTTGTTCATCTGGAAGTCCCCCACACCAGAGTGGAGGTGGAGAAGGGACACATCAGACCTTGGACCTCTCCCTCTCATGTTTTTCATGATGGCTGTTCCTCACCAAGTCACCCAGCTGTGGCACTGATGTTTCTATGAGTGTTTGGACACATATTTAATACTGTGCTGTTTATTTATTAATATTAGTGTTTTGACATAAAATAGAAATGAAGTGTACAAACTCAGTAGCTTGAGAAGCATAAAGGAGCATTTGCATTTTGACCTATATTTTTTTCTTTACACTGCTGTGTAAATAGCAGATAAACTCTGCTTTTCCCTAGGTAAAATAATTAATAGTCTTTAATATTGTCTTTCCTCTCCCTTCTGAATTCCAAAAGTTGCCCACCCATGAGAAACCCTCTAAAAGGCAATGTGTATGCAGCACGGAGCACAGCACCTTTCAGTTTTAACAGGGCTAAATACTGGAAAGTAAAAACCACTTCACTCTCCTTCCTTTTATTTTTTTTCTTCCCTTTTCTGTATAAATCTAGAAGCAAAAAAAAAAATTAGGAAGCACAAGTAGTTCATATATAAAAAGTGACTTTGGGGAATCACTGAGGGATATATGTGTTTTAAAAGGTCTTAACCAGGAAGTGGCTTCAGAAGTAACTGCACACATCAAGCAGAACCACCACATTTGACCTCCTACATGAAAAACTAAAGGATTTAATTCAGAAATGTATGCATCAAGCCAGTAATTTCTACTGAAGCAGCTGTTGATCTGGAAAGATCCAGTCTGGGAATTTGAGAGAAACGGCCACCAGTTATGTAGGCTTTTGAAATGGCCTTGTAGCCTAGCTCTCAAATTTATGCCTTCATATTTGTCTGCATTCATCAAGCCTGAGCTTCTAATCATTCATTTTAGCTATCAGGTTTCTGAGTATCAAGATTTTTATTCTCCAGGTCTTGCTTAATCCTTGTAACTCTTTATAAAACCCTTTCTAGTTTTTCAAAAATTGTTTTTTGTTTGTTTGAAAATGCTCTCAGTGTGGGCCTACTGCTCAATCATTTAGACCACAGGCAGGTAAATCAACAAACATCACGTGCAGCTTCTTTTCACTCACCCACATCCACATAACCTTTTATCTGTGCCTTTGGAGTCCAGTGATGTGACCTGTCCTACTGACTCTGTCCAGGCTGAAGTTTTCTGCTGCTTCTCCGTCCTTTGTCATGTAAAACAGGGATATAGCGTGTCCATCTTCTGCCCATCCCTCTGCAGCTGTCTCAACTCACAGTTAACAGTCTCGTTCCTTCCAACACAGACAGTTGACTTCTCTTGAGTAAAAAAAAATAAAGATCTGTTGGACTATTTATGTCTGTTTGTGGTTACAAGATCAGGCCAAAGAAAATGTGAAAAACAATCTGCACTTCAGCAATCAATATTTTTACTGAGGATTTTATAATGATGCTAAGTCTTGAAAAACAGACTGAAGATGCTGAGTGAAGAGTTCATGTCAGTGGTTTATTTACAGAGCACTGCTTGAAAAACATTTATGTTCTCAAAAGATTGTGTTTGCAAAGAGGAGGTTCAAATCCAAGAGAAAGCGTGAGGTGTTAGGGTGTGGAAATACACAGTTCATCTTCCCAAATAATGCTAAACCCACCTTTTCTGTACCTGTGGAATCACTGAACAGTTGAAGTTAATCACTTCGGTGCAAGATGAGAGTAACTTGACTTTCAGAGATTACAGGTGTGTTCTCTGCACCCCACTCCCCTTATTCTTCTTCAGTTTCCCTCCTCCCCTCCCCACAAACATCACTGTAGCCCTGGTTGGTACCAGTATGTGCCAGTGATAGAAAGCATAGTGCTTTGGAAGTGCCTTGGTGAATGCCTGGCATTTCAGCAGTGGATTCAATCAGGAAACAGTTGCTACTGAAAGCTAGAAAATCACCTTCCATCCATTTTTTCAATTGAAATATTTCACTATGGCTTTAACTAGCACACACATTCAATGCAGAAATGTAATGAGTGCATTGTCTGAGCATCCACTTGCATTGTCTGGAAATTGCTCCTCTTCATTTCAGCATCCCTGGTGGAATTTGTGTTTTAATTATTTAATGTTTTTTATAGCAAGCTTTCAATTCATGATCCCACGTAAGCCTGGCTCAATAGTCTGCCTTGCCCTATATTGCTGGCAGATCAGGAATCAATCACAGTGCTGCAGGGTGGCACCGTGTGCTCGTCCTGACATTACTAATGCAGGGAAATGTGGTGGTGTGCAATGGCTCAAAACACCTGGGCATCTATGTTTGCTAACAAAAATAATTAATTAAGGTCAATATTGGGTAGAGGGTGCATGCAAGTCAACCAGCTCTTTTCCTTATTCCCAAATCTTTTCTGTTCCCAAAATTTTATGCAGAAGAGCACTGTTACACTTCCACCTGAGCCCTGAAAAATTCTTCATGTCATATTAGCTTCTAATGCCATAAACATGCCTGACCTGACTCAGTCATTTATGATAATACAGCAGCTTGAAGTGTTTTAAAACTTGAAGTCAAGACAGCAGAAAAATCCCAGAAAAAAAAAGTTTGAAGAGAGAGATATCTGTCTGAAAAAAGAAAGATAGCAAGGCAGCATCAGTCAGGGTGGGTTTGTGTAGACACGAGACATTCAGATATCTGTAACACGTCTAGCTTGGTCCCACATGGCATTCCTGTAAAATTAGCATTATAAATCTCTAGACTAAAAGAAGAGAGGATGTTTAATGTCCCATGCTGAGATGTCTAATAGACAGAAAAAGCAACAAAAATGATGATAATGTAGCACTTACCTAACACAAATTGTCAAATGACACGAGACAGAACTTAAAGAACCAATTTCTCTGCCTTAAAACACAAGTTATAAGTAGAGCAGAAAACCATCTACTCTTAACTTAGATTGGCAACCTACCTAAGACATTTAAGTTGAATTAACTGCAGATAGGAAAGCAAGAGGGCCTTAAACCCCAGAGTGAACACTTTAGGATTAAGCCTTTCAGAAATAAATGTAAAGGAATGAGGGATATTTTATCTGTAAAAGAGAGAACATCCACTCGGGGATTTGGTGGGCTTTAACTGTTGCAATTTAATGTCACACCTTTACTTAATTCATCTTAATCTTTCCCATGTGTCTGTCCCACTGCAGCTGAGTTCTTTAATTTAAAATATTATAGTGGATCTAATTTGAAAGACAGCATTAGCTGAACCATTAGCTAAAGGCTTGTCCATGTGGGGAGGTTACTCAGTGATGAGTAAGAAGCTACTTCATATCTGCTTTGTGTCAATACTCTTGGTTTGCATTATCGTGTTGTAGGCTGCATCACTCCCCCTTGCATGCACTGAGAGTTTGTGCAAGCCAAGTACAGCATTTTAAATTCAGATTCACACCTCTTTACAAGTCTAACACTGACCTGATTAAAAGCAAGGTACAAGATACACAGAGCAGGTGGGACACCAGACTCTGATGCAGTGGTAAGGATGGGAGATTGATACTTAGCAACCAAAAGTTTAAACAGGAAAATATAGATTTAACTTTTATATATTTTTTTAATTATTATTATTATTTTTATATATATATTTATAGACGGGGGTCTTGGAGCTAGATGACCTTTAAGGTCCCTTCCTACCCAAACCACTCTATGATTCTATATATTTAAGCCCAAGAGGTTGTATATTCCCAGGGTTACAAGGATCAAGCTATTATGCCAAATGGGATGTTTCCATACATTGTTTGAGCCACTTGGAAGGCAAACAGAGTCTAGAAATCTGAATCAGTGAAAGCCAGTAAGACCTCTGATTTCAGTTGGCAGTGAAGGAAGGGGGGATGAGAAGAGCACAAAGGGACCTTGAAGACCAGAAAGAGATTTTAAAAGGCTAGAATTGGAACTCCGTAAGCTATTTGCTCAACACAGCAATAAAAGGAAGGGTTTCGGGGTTTGCATAGAAGCATAATAAAAATCATAGTGTTGCTTGTTGCTCTCCCATTGTCGGTTTCCTCTGGTGCTACTCTCAAAAATTGCATCAGAATAAGGAAATATTGGAACAAGACAGGCTATTAAACATCCTCCAAATTAAATAGAGCATATTCATGACTTTCAGAAGCTGAACCGACTGGGCTGCCATAAATTTATTAAGTTAATCAGGCCCCAGAGGGAACTAGGCAATACCTCAGAGGCCTCCAAAAAGTTAGATGAATGGATAACTCAATGGCTAGCAGAGTTCATTGTATCTGCATGAAGTTCTGAATTTAGAAGAAAAGGCAAACTGCTAAGATCCATTACAAATTACAAAAGTCCAAGGTACAGCTAAAGAGAGGGTTCTTGGCAGGGAAGGGCAAGAAGATAAAGTTGTTGGTAAGTTATTTTCTCATGTGTCTTTCTCATAAAATGAGAAGTGAACTGGATGAAATCTGTCATAAGGCCAAAGCATGCAAATTAGCAGCTACTTGAATATAGTTATGACTGGTTTTTCTTTCACAACACAAGGATGCATTGAATGGAGTTGATTAGGACTGGTACCAGACTGTTCAACAGGAGGATGAGGACAGGTAAATTCTCAAATTGCACCAAGCAGGAGATGGTCCAGGTCCAGGTCCAGTCTCCTCTGGATGAAGACGGAGAAGAACACAATGGAGTTCAGCTTGGTAAGGATGGAGAAAAGACCTGAATCTATGGCTGGGCTCAAGGACAGCAATATTTCAGAAGGTGGTTTAGCAGTGCAGTGCAGCTGTTCACAAGCTGGGCATCAGCTGATGTGCACATCATGCTGTTAGGTGTGACCTGCCTTAAACCTTGTAGGACACAAGGCAACCACTTCCATTCAGTCTGCACAGCACAGCTGAGAGTTCAACTGGGCAGGAAAGATATGGCTCAGTTGGAAAGGTCAATAGGAATGCCAAGAGGCCTAGAAAACCTGACCCAAAACGCACATGTTCCCAAGGAGAATGCTAAAGGGGGACATGATGAGTGTCTTCAAACATGTAAGAGGACATTGCACAGGTAAGTGGACAAAGCTGGTTTCCCTGCCCTTAGGAGGCAGGTAAGATAAAAATTCTTACCTTTAGGCTGGGTATTTTTCTGTTTTCCTAAAAACAAAGGTCACAAACCAGTAGGATGGCCTATGGGGCTACGGAGTCAACAGAAGTCTTTAGGAACAGTTTGCACAAATATACCATGAATGCTTTAAGGAGTAACCTAGATCACTGCCTCTGCCACCTGGTGCCACCCAGCTTTGGTTTTTGTGTGCAGATAAAGTAAGGAAGCAGATAAAACAGGCTGAAGAACAGCAAGAAGATACAGTGTCTTGACACAGATCTGTGGTACAACTTCAAGCAGACTGCTGTGGTCCAGCCATCTCCAGCCATCTCAGAGACTGGGAACTTCAGAGGATTCAAAGAGCAACAAGTAGGATCAAGGGTATGGCAATTCACAAAAGATTGAAAAGATTTGGATTATTATCTTCAGAGAAAAGCAAGGAAAACTACATGAAGTAATGTCTGAAAAAGAGAAAAAAATCAGCAAAGAAAGAATACAACAAGACATTAAAATGGGGAACTTCTCTGCTATGGCACATCCAAAGCACAGGTGTTAAACCCAAAAGGATTCTGAAGGAAAATGTCTTGCCAACATTGGTACCTGAGGCACCTTCAAGGCTATAAAAAAGTCTGTTTCCTCTTGTCTAACATCAGCCCTTTGCACCATACCCTGTGGTTGTAACCACACTCTGTCACAGAATGGGTATGAAATGAGAAAAAGCAGCCAAAAACCTGAATTTCCAGATATTGCTCTTCTTAAAAATAGCAAAGGGATCAAAAAAAGAGGACTGTTTGTTTCCAAGAGGATACTGTTTATCCTGATAGACTGGGACTGACTGGCTGTGCCTGCTCATCACTGAAAGAGCAGAGGAAAAGTGTTCCAAGCACTCTCTGTGTTAGATATATCACAATCTGAGCCAGAAACACTGCTTTGCCCCAAGGCAGTAACTTGAACAGACTTTGTAAAGTCATGGCCTTGTTGTCATCTTAGGAGAACTCAGTGTGTGTATCAAGGAGGTGCCTCTGTGTGTCTGGTTTATCCGATAACGAGCAAACAGTGACAAAGGATCTCCAACCCCCATGACAGCACTGACTACCTAAAAACAGAAGGGCAAAGGTCTTCAGTGCTAAGTCTTACCCAAAGTTAACTTAACAAACCTTTTTATTACTGAATAACTCCAACCATTAAATTTGCAATTATCTATATCAGCTGGTGCCTATGAAGAACTAAACTTGGAGTGGGATCCATTTAAGGACACAGAGAGACATCAGAAATCTCAGAGACATACCAGAAGTTTTTCCAGAAATCTGTTTAAAACACAAAGCAAACATCGAGAGTCCAATTTCTGTGAAGGAATGTGATGCTCTGTGTAGGCATTAAGAAAAAGGTGACCTTTGTAATGCTGATACATCACACTATTTTACACAAGAGGAGAGGTCCCTCCTCAGCTTCTCTCTGTGGGTCCACTTTGATAAGAAAGGGATGCTGCACATGATATGGCCTCTCCATAGATGACCTGATGAGTGGCAGCAGTTGTTTTTTAACATTAGAGCTGGTGATGGAGCAACACCAGCCTATTTTCAGCTAACAGCACTGATACAGTTTTCATTCTGTACACAGCTTCCAACGAGCTTGATGGAAAAGCACCATCGCTCCTGGGTCTTCTAGGATGTCACACCTGGTGTGGCATTTGTGAAGCCCCTTTCACACTGGCATAAGCCTTTAGAAGGCTTTGGTGAGGAATAACTGTATCCTGAGAGTGAGACCCTGCAGAAGGAGAGCACACCCTCACACTTCGTGCCCAGGCTGATTCAGAGAGCCTGAGGTCAGTCAGGAGATTGGTCAATGTAACACCAGCTCAGAAAGCTCAGAAAGCTCCAGAATAGCAATTACCACCTGCTTGGGGAATCCAGGGAGCTTGGCTAAGCCTTGGGGACAATGGAAAATGAAAGTGGTCAGAAGAATGTCAGAACGGTTTGAGTGTGGGCTGGGGATATCCCAGACAACAAAGGCTGTTTGGTAAGAGCTGCTTTCCATCTGCAAAGCAGATGAGAGTTCAGTGCTGAGGGTAATTTAAAAGTCAAATAAATGGTTTAAAATGGCTTGTAGTAAGTAAAACTATATTTCTTTGTAAAGTAAACTGCCCTTGTTTGCTGGGTGGATGTGTGCACACCAAGCTAGACAAGCAGATGAAGAAAAATTGGTACCTGGGTTTAAGGAGAGAGTCTTGGCCAGTCTGAGAGGAGGCGCAGTAAAAGGTGGAAGAAAATATCCCATCAGTGCTTCAAAGGGCAGGTGGGCAAGGAGCTGGTGGTGGATGAAAGCACATAACTGGAGAGGACAAATGGTGGCAGTGGATTGCAAGGTAATGATCTGGATATTCTTCTGGGTCAAAGCATTGTCTCAAGAAAGAGGCAGCTTCCCTTCCCCACAGCCCCTCTGACAAGGTTTGCAGAGCTGCCAGTGGTTGTGCTGTAGGTCCTAACTGCCAGACAAAATTAAATCTCAATTTTCAGAAGCCAGAGGCACAGAGGAAATAGACCCTGATAAAATAACTAGCTGATAACCTTGACAAAATCACAAAACTAAATAAAAAAGCAGGAGCAGGAGATTCTGGGTAACTCATTGAACACAAAAGGGCAAACCCAGAAAGGTGACCCCAAATCCACATACCTCTGGGGGAAAAATAGCTTTATTTAAAAAAAATATCATCATATTATCAAAGACTCCTTATCAACACCAGTAGATTCAAGCTGACAGGCTGAAATCAATGCCAGCTATTGGAATATGAAGGCATGATAAAAGGCTACGACTTCCTTTGAAAAATGTACATTTAGATGTAGATCAAGGATACTTTCATTTTGTCAGCTTGGCCATTTTTATCAACTCACTTAGCATATTTAATTAAAGATATGATAGTCGATCTCATTTCTAATTGCATGCAAATTGGCAATGTTTTGCGGATTGGTTCCTGCTTGGGAAATGTGTCTGTTTGTAGTACAGCCCACTTATGTACTAAAATGGCAGCTTTCTCTCCACAGTTTACAGAGACGTTAACGAAGCTGGAGCTGTCAAAAAATAAAACATCCTCTGCTGTAGCTGTGCATACTAACAAGTAGTCTTAATGCTGGTGAAATTTTCATGTAGAAATCAGTAAGTCAGTGTCCTTAAAAAGGAAGAAAACCAGGCCATATTTAGTGCCAAAGTAGACAAATAAAATAATTTGTTACAGAGAGTGAAAAAACCCACAAAGCAAGTTCAAAATACCATAGAATGTGTTACTGAAATAAGTTATGTTGGTAGTACAAAAGCCAACTGAATCACAAATAAAGAAAATCAGTAGAAGATTGGGGTTTAGCATAAGGTGAGGCAGCATCAAAATATCACATGCAAAAATAGCAAACAGGCTGGGTTAGAACAGAAAGAGGATGTTGCTGTGTCTTCACCACAGAAATGCTGATCATAGGCATACAAAATGGTTAATATTGCAGCTTCAAAGTTTAGTCTAGCGAAAGATGATTTTCATAATAATATAGGGACATGTCCTTTGAAGCTAAAATAGAAAAAGGCAAAGGTACAAAAATTTTGGTTGCCCTTGCAGGAGCAGTGTCCTGAACCAATGACAAAGACTAGCTGCTCCCAGTTAAATCAGATCAAAACTCCTACAAGGTAGTGGCTCAGCGTGCACAGCCCTCTAAAACACAGGGCAGAAAAACACAGATGATGTTTACTGTTGGAAATTGTTAATAGTCTGAACCTGTGACATTTTTAATACTTCAAATCATTCCTAACTAATTGGTATTGGGGTACCACCCAAGAGGTTCTGCTGGAGCTGGAGACCTGTTTGTGCTGGACACAACCATCAGAAGCACGAGACATCTGTCCATCCTCAATTCTGTTAAAATATGTGAAGACACAATAACGTTCTCTATCTCTCATTGCTGAATTTGCACATCATTTCACCATTCCCTGTAAGATGTCTATTTTTTTCATAGCTGCAGACAAATGAAGGAATGTTAACCTTATATCACCACAGCTCAGGAATGTGGGGAGGAGAGAGGGAGCTGCTGTGATCCTTCCCTGTGATCTGCCTGACCCTGACCAGCAGCTGCTGGTAAAAGCACCACCTTGCACGGTCAGGCTGTCCCTGTGCATTTGCATAGTTTCGAGTGAGGGTCATGGATTCAGTGTCCAGAAAAAAAAACTTCTTTTTGATGGATGCTTTTTCAGACCTAAAATCTGTTGCAACAAATCAGCAGCAACACAGACCACTACACCTAAAGGATTTATCAAGTTTTTGCTATTCATCTCAGATAAATTGTTCTCTTCTCCCCTCAGTCGATCTTAAATTTAAAGAAATTTGCATCAGAGTGTGAAAAAGAAATCTCAATCACCCTCTAGAAAATGTGATACTGGTCATCAAATACTGTACTTCCTGTAATTGCCATCACTTCGTAAGAGCAGTCACACTGACAAGAATTGCAGTTTAACTGTTCACAAAATTGTTCACAAAAACTACATGAGATGACCCATTTGATCCCAGAGCTGGCACAGCAGCCAAGCCTTGGAATGTGCTCACAAGTCCTGTTTGAGGAGTAGTAGCCCTGAGCTGGCTTCTAAACACCACAGCAGCTGTCACCCCCTGTGCACTGTTGGATGTGCCCAGGCCCTGCATCCCTCCCCTGCCACGGCATCCCCCCACCCAGAGTTCACCAGCATTCCCACTGGGAACTGCTCCCCTGCAAGGCACCCCTACCCTGTAGCTCCCATGCAGACAGGCACTCCCTTGTGCAGATTGTCCTGCCTGTCCCCAGCCTCCCTCCCAACACCTTAAAGCCCTTAAATTACTCCTCAAACTGCTTCCTCCTGCAGGGACATTTCAAACCACATCATAGCCCACCAAAAGCTACCAGCAACCCAGCAACCCAGACTGGAACTGGAAAGGGTGGGACAAGATACTGCCTGCTGTCACACCACTAAGGACACAAACCTGTAGCTGGGTTTTATTCTAGACCCCTCCCAAGATTCCCTGGTTTTGCAATTACCAAAGAATACAAATAGCAAGGATACAGCAAACAAGGCACTGGAGACATGGGGCGACCCCTGCACCCCTGCTTTGTGGTGTGAAATAAAGGATTGCTGACAGTGAGCATGAAGCAGCCTAGAGCTGCTGCCTGGAGGAGCAAAGCACATGGAATTTTGCAAGGAACAAGGCAGTAAGAAAAGCAGAGGAGCCAAGGGAAAACAAAATGATGACCAGCTAGCAAGTGCCTCTTTGGAGATGTCCAACTCCATCAAGCAGGCACAACATTCTCCTCAGCAGGATGGTGACAGCCCCTGCTCTCCAGCAGATTCAGAGAACCACAGCAAACAGCAGGAGAGCTATGGACAGGTGAGGGAAAGAGAAGCCTCCAGGGCTCTGGGTTGCTCTTGATCACACTCACAGGAAAGGAGGCTCCCATGGCAGCTGGTGTGTTTTCCAGTCAGTCACACACTTACCCTGGGAATTACCATATCTGCAACTGGAGAGCACTGGGAGGAAGAGGTTATGAGTAGCTGCCATCTGCAGCAGGGCAGTCACTGAGCAGAGCAATCCACACACAGAACAAAATATGGGTGATCTCAGCCCAAAAGACCCATATCTGCCATCTCATTAATTTTCCCTCCAAATTCACATCAGCAGGCACTAAACTGGTGTGAAATGCAAGTTTAGGGGACCGTGGTACACAGAGGGAACTTGCCTTCAGTTTATTTCCTAAAGCGGACAGCCCATGGTGGCCACAGCACCAGGTGGTTTGTCTCTCCATTTCCCCTTCCCCCTCCCATAACTTCTGCAAGAACAGAGAGGTTTTGCACCTCCCCAGCCCTGAGCAATGCTCCAGTGCATTCCCCATGGAAAGGTACCCAAGGAGCAGTGGCCCCTGGGGAGAAGGACCCTTCCTAGAAACAGCAAAAGCCAATATTGTTCACAGTGCAGAGGAACACAAGTCTGAGCCCCTCTTAAAACAGTATTCAAGGATGCTGGCAAGTCCCAGTGAATCTCATATTGGCACCAACTTGTGGCCATGAATTATTCAGACACGACTGGAAGAGGGCAGAGACTGCCAGTGTCCTGTCCAGGGGATGAGCAGAGGAGACACAGTCCTGGGAATGTGCAGTTCCAGGGGCAGCACAGGCATCACTGGTACCACTTGTGCCTGACCCCTGAGCACAGAGACCCCCAGCAGCCAGGAACAGCCTTTGCCACAGCCCTACCAGCCCTCCACTGTGTGAATTGCTGGCAGCTGAATCCATCTCTCTTCTTTTCCTGCTTTGTGCCACTGAAAGCAGAGGATGCAGGTGGCTGACTCCTGTGTCCTCTTTCTGCAGTGATTTCCAGTTCATCTGCCCCTAACCTACATCTTGGCAGCCCAGCCCAGTGATACATCACAAATCATTTGCATCAAGCAGACCCACGGGTGTGTTGCTGTCAGTAGATGAGCTCCTTCCAAGTCTCAGGGTTTATGGTGCATCGAAACCACCAGTGCCATGGCCAGGATGGCACAGACTCACCCACAGTTGGGCTCCTTCAACTGCTCTGAGAAAAGACAGAAATAGTAAGGATAAGCAAAAGACCATGTCACAAGGAAAAAGGAGATAAATTATCAAACAAGAAGGAAAAAAACCACAACCCCAAACCAAAGAAAATGAGGGCGTGACAGTAGCTGAGATTACACAACAAGAGGAAGGGAAGCAGCATCTCCCACTCAGGTGGAGAAAGCACAAAAGAGGCTGCAGGACAGTGGAGCACCTTGGCTGCACACTCTGCCCTGGGGTGTTTTGTTTGTTTTTTTTTCTAAACAGGAGGTACAAGTCCAGGCTCTGCTCCTGAAGATCCTATCAGAGATGGTGCCCAGCCAAATAGGAAATCCAAAAAGAGTCTCAGAGGAGCTAGAACAAAGCTTTATATCTGGAGCCATACATGATAAAAAAACTCACATCAGTCTGCTCCAAACATTGAGGAAGTCTGGATGGGGTGGAAGCATGATGGCCAAGATCTGCCTCTTCTCTGACAGGTTAGCCATAAGCAAAGAAGTTATTTCTGTGATTTTAACTTTCCAGGTCCAGAAATGGAAATAGTTTCTCTCACAGACACTGTCCAGTAGGAAAAATTTGAGCTGAAGGATTTTGTTTTCATCATTAGAGCAAAGACAATACATCAACTGGCAAGACAAGACCAACAGCAAGTGGCTTTACTTAGGTTTCAGATGGCTCTTTTGGACTTCTTTTTTGCTGTTGTTTTACATTTGTCACAAACCAGTCTGTCTAGCAAGCATCCCTTCCCTGAGAGAGCTGGCAAATAGCAGAAGTGTCTTCTCCTCCCCTGCGTCCCCCAGCACGCTGAGTGCAGTGCACCAGCTGTCATTTGCAAACACTTATCCCATAACAGTGACTGCCACTCCGGGGCTTGGGGCTTCTCCATTTATTTCCATTCCCAAAATTCGTGACAAGCGGCCTGATTTGCAAAGAAAAGCCAAAGGCTGGGTAAGAAAGCCAAAGAAGCAGAAACACAGAAACAATCATCCCCCTTCCGAAAAGCACGCCTTAAATCTCTCTTTCTTTGGCTTTTTTCAGTCTAGATTTGGGGGCTGTCTGCCGAACCCCACAGGATCAAAAGGCCCTCGGCAGAGCGAGGCACAGTGTGGGTTTCTTTGCCTTGGTGCTCCGTCCCGGTGCCAGCGCGGTCCCCAAAGCTGCACCGGGGCTCCCCTGCGTGCGGCCGTGACGCCAACAAGGGTTTGTGCTAAAATGCCGAGTTTCGAGGGACCCCAAAATGCGCCTGCAAAAACACCCTGGAGAGGCACAAACAGCGGGGCGGCCGCGGATCTCTCGGCTTGAGGGGAGGGCTGGGGAGCAGCGCCGAGCCCGGAGCGGGGCAGGCACGGAGGGGGGCAGGCACGGAGCGGGGCAGGCACGGAGCGCTGGCGGACGCAGGAGCTGAGATCGCATTGCAAAACCGCGCACGGGCTGCGGCTGCACCCCGGAGCCTCCACACGGACCCCCCCGGCTGCACGGGGCTTGCACAAGAGCCTCCGACCGAGCAGTGACGCTGCTTGGGCGCTGCCGGTGCCCGGAGCCTGCGAGCCAGCGCTGCGATTTGGCTCCGGCAGGAGCAAGCGAGCGCAGGTACGGACAGGATTTATTTTTCCTGTTGAAACACATTCGTCTGCAGATTAGCGGCGGCTCTAGGCACAGGGAGCCGAGACACCACCAGCTGACTCTTCTGTGCCAGCCCACAGCCATCCCCAGAAGTAAACAACAACAACCAGCTCTCCAGCCAGCACCTGGCTCCTCTGGGATTAATGTCCTGCTCTCCAAGCAGATAAACCCAGGTGCTGGAGGGACACTGACCCGCAAATTACCTTTT
>VZTZ01015096.1:369803-410227 GCA_013400955.1 Drymodes brunneopygia | reverse complement strand
TTTTTTTTTTTTTTAAAGCAGAGTGAAAAAAACAACACCTATAAGACAGGGGTTCCTATTCCTAGAGAACAGCAAAGCCAGTGTTTCTGGACCAAATCCAAGAAGGCTCCGTAAAATTCCCAGTTTCTATTTTTTACCAACAGAAAGAGGCCAAAGCAGAAAGCAAACCCACAGAAATCCACTGCTGCTTCTGCTCCTTATTTAGGATAGACTGCATCTGAAATCTAATTATCTCTCTGCAACTCCCTGTGCAGTCAAGGCAGACAGAGAGGGATCTCCAAGGAGCAATTCTTTCAACCTGCCTGAAACACCTACCTGGGGATGTGCCTGACTCTCTCTCACACCCAGCACCCAAGGATGCTACGCTGAAATTACTCCAGATCCTGTCTTCTGGGACATGCAAGTCAGGCTGAACTCTTACACTCAGCAGAGCAGCTTGTCCTTCCAAATATCAGCCTCTTCAAACACCTGGAGATGAAGGACCATCTTGGGTGTGTGTTGACCCAAGGGACTACAACAAAGGCATGAACAGTCTGCAAGAGGAGATTTCATGATTTGTGCTTTATTTCCCCTTCTTTCCATAGATTATGGCAATCTAATAACTGGAATTAGAGCTCCTATATAGCCACACAACAATTTGCTTTTCCATTCATTGGATCCAGAAATGTCCCTGTTAGGGACAGCTGTGAGACATGAAAAGGATATGCCAGCAGGAGGAGTGCACCTCTTGCCTGTTGCAGTGTTCCACATCCCTGTCCTGCAGCAGGAGAGGTTCCTCCAAAGTGAATGCTTGTCACCTTGCTACAAAAAACCAGTGCTTTGGAAGACAAGCATTGATGCAGCAGTTGAAAAACTCCTGGACAACCCAGCTGGAGAGGACTTGCCATTCGCCCTGTAAGGAAGATGGGTAAAAAAAGAAAAGTGACTGGTGGGGACAGGGTTTGTATCACAGCTAATCAAGAGTCTCTGCAGTTTTTAGAGACAAAAGGGCAAAACACTGTTGGCTGGAGACAGAAGAGGAAAGGGCAGGAAGACAAATGGTGAGAGAAGAAGTGCCACTGACAGTGCCCGACACAACCTGAAAGGCAATCCAAGCTACCTGAGAGCTCTTCAGTCACTGCAAAAAACCCATAGATTTCTGGATAACACAAGAATGTCCTTCAAGGGACACAGTTCCTGCCTCTCTAGAGCCAATACATAAAATGTAATTAAGCTTACATTTCCAGGGACAGCTAATTATGGAGCCACCTGTAAAGAAGCAGTGCCATCCCTGACAAAGTACATCCCAGGAGGCTGGGAATGTTGGTGAGGAGTTAGAGGACTCTGCACAACACGAAGAAACAGATATCTCAGCAGCATTTACTGAGACCCTTCCATCCTTAACCAATGGATAGGAAGAACAGAAAGAAATCATGGGTGCAATTGCATTTTAAGTGAGAAATTAAGGTTTTGTGGCACCTTCTTCCAACGTGGATGGCCACAGTAGGAGCCACCCTAATTTTCTGAGCATTAGACTCAGGCAGACTAAACAAGTTTGAAGGGATTGAACCAGCATGAAGGAAACTGAAGGGGAACAGTGTTGGAGCTGGAGTGTTCAGAACAAAAGCAGTGGAAGAAAGGGACCAGCTGTCTGCACAATGCCACAGAGTGGGGAACACGTAAAATCAACACTTAGGACACATTTGCAGGCACAAACTTAGCACAAAGGTGTTACCGATAGCCAGTGGAAGGATTTACATGCCAAAGCATCAACCCCAATGGAAAGCAGAAAGGTAGGTGACAAGAGAGGAAAGATTCACCCTCTGGCAAAGATGTCAGGAACCACTTTTGAAGCCACAACCCTGTCTACCTGCTCAGGCAGCTCAGTCTGCCCAGGACACCAAAAACTGCCACCTCACCCCACACAGGCCACTCTAACCTGAGGCACCAACTCTCAGCTCTGTTGCTCAAGACCAGGGCTCTTGCATCCCACAGGTTGTTCCTCAGATGGAAAAAGTAACCCCAACTCAGCTGCTGAGCTGAGCCATCTCCTGACTGTGGCAGATTCATGTGAAAGTCAGTCCTGGAGATCAGATTTATAAACTCTTCCACCAGCTGAGTGTGTGTTTGCCAAACACAACCTTACCCAAACCTCCAGCAGGGCTTGCAGAGTTCTGGTTTCTTACCCCTGCTTATCTCCAACCCTGCTCCTATTAACAGCTAATTTCCCTTCTACATCCTTATCTGCCTACTCAGACAGGGATGTTGAAACACAGAGGTTTTTAGGTCCCAAAGGCGGGGTCCTACGGCTGCTCTGCTCCCCTGAAACCAGACAAATCCTGTCAGCACCCCTGAGCCAGGAACCTGCTGCCCTGTGACCCCCCAGGAGCATCACCATCAGACCCAGCTCCCCCATCCCTGTGTGTTTGCTGGGAATCTCCAGCACCACAGTGCCAAAGCCATCCTGCTCCAGTAACTGGGCACAGGGAGAAAGGAGAAACATCACCTGGATTGAGTCAATAACTCCCCAGGACCATCTGCCAAGGACCAGCATGGAGGCATCTGTCCTGCCACTCACACATTTGCTGGCAAACATCACTCTATTTTGCTTATCATCATCACCCTCATTTAACTCTAGCCCAGGAAGCTCCACAGTGGATGTCAACATGAGAGAGAAAAAGGAAATGTTTTCAAATTTAAAAGTAACAGGAAACCCAGCAAACACTAAATTGCCTTGTAATCTAAATCATTATATTTGTTGGTAGGAAACAGAAAAAGCCCAGCTAAGCACTATGTATTTAGCATTTTAAAGCTAAAAATAGCAGTAACTACATCAGCAGGGAGAAGGAGTTTGAACAGAGAGTGAATGATCACCAGCAATTATTTCTGGATATTTTAAGTACATGCCCTGAAACTGAAAAAGGCAACATATGTTCAGATCCCTGTCCAGGTTTACAGGACAAATATTACCAGGTAAAGTATTAGGTAGAGGGTAGGAATGCTAAAGTCAACCATAAAGAGAAATTACAGGTTAGGAAAGAACAATTATCTATAAGTAAGCAAGATGTACTTTGGGAAGATTTAACACTGAGAATTATTTCAGATTTTGAAAGGAGGATGCCTGATCTCCTCTAATAGTTTGGCTACTCCTAGTTCACAAACAAGTCCACTCCATCTGTGAATATTCCTGACACTTTACATGGTTCAAAGGTTAATTTCTCACTTTCTTTCCAACTGTCAAACTTCAGCAACAGCACAGATTTATAATGTAATAACATGTTTAACTACACAAGAATATGCTTTTCACTTCATTTAGGAGGATGCTAAAACCAAATAATGCTCTGTGAATGCTCTTCATCAACCATAGCCACGCCTTAGCTCCATCACAAGGGGGTATTTTCTCCCGAGACACACCCAGGCTGCAGCACTAGACATCAGCTGCTTAAATTAATGCCTATTTCTCCAGATCCAGGTAGCTCTTTCTTAATCTTATAGAAGTCTCTACATAAGTCTCTGAACCATGGATGCTGATTTTCAACAAGTCTTGGGTTTCAGGAGAAATTCCACAAGTCTAAAAGAAGGCTGATATTTTCTCTGTTTATAAAAGTATATAACTACAGAGACTGGTTACTACAGCCATGTCAGTCTGAAACTAATCCCTAGGAAAAGAATAGTTGATACAGAGCTAAAAGAGATTAATGCCAATCAATGTGTTCATGAAAAACAAATCTTGTCAAATTAATTCTCATTTTAAGAGATTACAGTTTCCTTGATGGAGCAATAGCATAAATGCAGCAATTCACCACATCACAGCTCTCCTCACTCCGGTTGGGCCAGTCCTGCTCTGAATCAGAAAGCCAGCCTAGCATTCTTTAAAATAAACTAAAATCTGGTCAAAGCCTTCAGGATGCAACTGGAAATGGGAACTCTTTGGGGAATCAGGGTCCTGCTGTGCTCTCCCATTGGCTCTGTGCTGGTCAGAGTCTGTACTGACAGCCTGGGCAGCAAGAGCATTACTGAGACCACGGTGAGATGGAAAGGATTAGGGAGGCACTGGAAGAGGAGGAGGCTGTGCTGCTGGGAAGCAGTGATGAATCACCTGGTGGAAGCAAGGAGCAAGTCAGTGGCAGGCCCTGCACAGCTCCAGGCAGCCCCAATGTGGTCAGGTTGGGGGAAGAGCCACTCTGAACAACAGCAGGAGCAGCAGAGGCAGCTTGAAATGAGCAGGATGACCTTGGTTGCTGACACAATCCATGGAGGAGTGCAGAGAATGTCACTGAGGAGTGGGACCATGGCTGTGGCAACACCCACTCCAGGTTGGCAAATGGCAGATGAGGGGGATGTACAGCTCTGTTACGTGGCATAGGAGGGATCTTGCTGCAGCACAAGGAGACCACAGATCTTCCCTGCTGCCCTCTGAGCATCCAACATCTACAGGGCCATCAGAGGTGAGCAGGCAGAAGCCACCAGCACTGTGCTTGGAACCTGATCAAAACAAGGGAGACTGGAAATAAAGTTTATCCTTTTGGCCCCAGGAACAACCACCATGAGGCTTGGCCTCTCTGTCACCAGAGAGCCCACACTTCAGAAAATCTCATTCAAAGCAGCACTGGGGCAGGGTGACTTTTCCATCTCTTACACAGGACTGCAGCTTGCACAAGTGGCCATAGATCATTCCTTTTGACCATGCAGTTGGGCACCACATCCAAGCAGTTATTAAAAATAAATAAAAAAAGAATACTGCTAGCTCAGAAACTTCTGAGTCCAGCTCACAGCAGTGTCTGTGCAGTGCAAAAGGCACCTAAGCTGCAAATCAGTGTAATACACCGTATTATTAACAGCAACCTACAGCAGGACACAAACTCAGCACTAAATCCTGCGTGGAAAACTGCTCCAGGTTACCCATCCCTTTGTATTTAGGCTTCCATTACACCCCAGCTGTTGCATTGCTCTCGTCCCTCTGCAGGGCAAGAGGGGAGAAGGTGGCCTTGGCCTCCCTCCCGCAGCGGAATCCCGGATCCCGGGCCCTGCGAGCTCCTGCTGGAGACCCACCAGAGGGCGGTCGGGGTTGCCTTTTCCCTCCGACTACATCATTTTCCACCTCTGCATCCCGGGGAACCTCACCACAACGTCACTTTTTATCTTCTGCGGCCACTTGCAGCTGCCTTCTAAAGAGAATATAATTGGTGTTATCACATTCCACAGATATCTACAGATAACAGAACATGTTTGCTGCAGATGAAGAAGTTAGTTATTAATTGTAGTCCCTGGCATGCTGGGGCAGCCTCTTTTAGAGCTGTATCAGACAGCAGGCCCCCAGATCCCATGGTTGATTATGCTGGTGTTTATAGGACTGGGGTGCCCACAAAGTTTATGCTGGGTTTTTGAAGACTGAAGGTTCTTCTCCTGTTTTATTTATTCAGAAAGGTGAAAACTACAATATTAAATATAGATACAAAACATTAGACAAAATTAAATCTCTTCTTCTGAGCTATGTCACACCATTATCAGTGTTAAACTCAGCTTCAAGACCACAGTCACCACTACAAGTTTCAGTCAGATATTATCATTATATTACCATTAGTATTATATAGCTGCCTTTGACAGCTCCTGAAACTTCCTTACCTCCTGCTTCCACCTTCTTCACTTTTTTGACTTCTCCAAAACAAGGACCACACAGTGCTGCTTTTCCCTTCTCCTGCACAGCCCAGCCAGCAGGTACAGAAGCTTTCCATCTGTTGTTCTCCTCTCCAGTTCCACCACTCATCACATTTCTGCTGCCCTTCTTCCCAGCCTCATCTCTTCACCCTCTTGAATATCTCTCCTCAAAACCTGTCTGCCCTTGTGTGCAGCTTAGCCCCACTGAGCATGGCACTATCCCTCCTTACCTCCAAATACTCTGTACTTCCACTATCTGAAGCTGTTTTCCTCCAAAACAACCCAAAGTCATTCCTGATTTGTCTTTGTTTCATGTTTTAGATATGTTCTACAACCAGTCAGAGCAAAAAGATTCTTTCTGAAGAAAACACAGCACTAGGAAGGCCATTCAAAAGCAACCAAAAGGCAGCCAACAAAAAAGAAAAAAAAAAACAACCAAAAAAGTTTCTCCTCTGCATTTGACCCTTCAGAAAGTCAGAATCACAAAATCCTTTTGATAACACTGTATCACACCAGGAAGCATCAGAACACAGCAGCCAGAGTGTCAAAATCCTTTGCTTACACAGAAGCTTGAGAGTCTCCAGACTGCCCAAGGTACCCATGGCAGTTCTATTGTGAAGGGGACACAGGTGACCCCGTTTCAGTTGGGGGGACAACCAAGCCTCTGCCACTGAAGAGAGACATTTCCCTGCAGTGAGCATCCTGCCCGTCCCAGGGGTCACCCACAGAGGGAAGCAGCTCACACAGCTTTCTGTCCTGCACCGCCAAGGGTCTCTCAGGAGATGGATCAAGAGTGACATCCTTAGGGAGATGCCCCTGTCCCAGGAAACACAGCTCTGCTGGGGAAGCAGGTGGGAGCCCGCCAGGCAGGAACAGTCATGGACTCATGGCAGCAGCAAAGCAACTGCTTACAAAGGCAGCTGCTTTTACTGGTTTGATACAAGTACTTTGTACTTGGATTTCACACCAAGACCTGTGCTCAAAGTTTCCCAGCTCCCATTCCACTTGCTTCCTCTCTTGGCATTACTTTTAGAGCAGCCCTGTGTGGGGATTTTCATTACACCTTGTGCCTCCCCACAGAGCTCTGCAGGCAAACACAAGACAGAGGCACCAGGGACATGGGCAGAACAGGAGGCACAAGGAAATGTGGATTAGAGCCCTGCCCTGCCATTGTGTGACAAGCACAGGGAATTAAGACAACTTCCTGCTGTGTAATCCTTTAGGCAACATTAGAAAGTGTTTCTCAGTTCTTGAATCCAGACGAACAAAGGAATTTCAGTGGTAGGGACAGTGATACAGGAAGATATCCTGATCTGCAGTGCTCCCAGCCCAGCCAGCTGCTCTGGGACTGCAGCCTTGCTCTGCTGGCTCTGCTGTGTGTTTGGCCACAGCCAACACTTTCCTCTGGCTCACCTGCACAAGGCCAGCTCCTTCAGTGTGGCTCGAGCTCCAAGATTTGCTCTGTGCCTGCCAAGCTAGTCCTTGCTCACAGCTGCCAGGTTAATGCTGCTTGGGCTGACGTGCCAGATACTGAAATAATACATTACAAAAAGAGTGTTCATAAAACTCTATCTTTCCATTGCAGCTGGCTCCCTCACCCCTGATACATTTCAGGAACAGACAACAGTAGCAACTAAAATGCACTAACAAGACAAGGTTCTGCTAGTAATGGAGAAGGCCAGAGATAGAATGAGGAGTGATAATCCACCCAGCAAAGCTTCCTGGAACAGAAGCAATGGGATCAGCAGATCAGATGATCCAGGCAGGTAAACATTTTCATATACAAGCATTTTGTCAAGATTAAGTTAGAATGTTCTTTCTACCTGCTGTTATTCTCAAGGCCTTCTACCAATTTTTGATATTTACTGGATAACTGGTGAAATGGAATAAGTTACAGGAGTTAAATCCACACTGTAACTGGAAAAATGCACACTTTGCAAGTGTACATCTGTCATGTGGGCTCCGTTACCCACATGAAAACAGCCATTAACTGGTTGGTTTCACCTTAAAAAGCTGAAAAGCTAAGAGGAGGAGAAACCTACACAAGTTGCTATGATCCCCAGCTACACAGAACCACATGCAATTCTTTTGTAGAAAGACAGAAGTAAAAGAAACAAAGTTATTGCAAATCACCCTTAATTTGCCTTCCACATAATTTCTGTGAAATAATGCAAAACATTTTCAAAAGCATCTTCTCTTACTAGATGAAGACACACATGAAATTCAGACAGCTGACTTGTAGCAAGCATCTAATTTTGGCTTTAGCACTACATTCCTTACCCAAATGGGAAGCTGTGCCCAATCCACCAAATTTCAAACCCAGATTTGGAGATCACTTGAGAGCTAAGATGGATCTTCTACTTTCAAGAAATCAAATAGCAGTCTTCAGAATAGGAAAGACAGAGATTTTTACAAAAAAACCAACATAACAAAAATATCAAAGAGCAATTTTATTTATCTTACTTGGCACAAAACTTACAAGAACTGTTTTGTTCCCTTCTTAAATTTAGTACAACTAGCAAGGAAAAAAAAGGCATACTAATACATTTAATGAGCTGTACAGCAAGTGACATGTGGAAGGAGGCACCAGAAGGATCTACCAAAAATCAAAGTGCATGAAAAATACCTACTCTGAGCGCCTCATGGTATTGTATTAAGGCACCACTCTTTTAGAAGGTTCACTGAATACATCAAGTGTGCAACTTCTTGGTTTGGAATGTGAGAGTCCTTCAGCCTGTATCAGAACCGGATACTGCAACCTCTGAATGGAACAATGTTTCTCCCTGTAGATATTAAAGGAAGAGAGCTCTTTGTGCCCAACATCATCTCTCAGCCAGGCATGTCACTGTCATATGCTTTGAAAAAGCCTACACAGGTTATCAGAGTACCAGCACTTTACTTCAGAGTTTTAAGATGTACTGTGCACCAGACCTATGCATTCTTTACAATGGTTTTATAGAAAACAAAGGTTGAAGAGACAAAAGTAACATGGGACATAGATAGTTTTATCAAAAGAACATTTAAGGACTTTCTGGACTATCTTGAAAAAAAAATCTGAGTAGTGTTATAATCCAAAATAATTAAATACACTTTTCAACAGATTATTACAAAGCTTCCTTCAGGACTAGCAATCAAGTCTGACAAATTCCACAAGACTTCAGGAACTTTCAGTAAGGATGTAGAAAAAGTCCAATATTAGACAGTGGTAAGAGATTTTCATAATTGGAAACATTTAATGCAAATCCTGTAACTGCAAATCATGTTATACAGGTGTGTCTATACATACACACACACACACACACACTCACACACACTGAAACATCATTACAAGGGCCAAACAGACACCTTGGTTCATTGTGGGTTCTTGCACATCACCACTCTGAAGCATGACAGAAACTGCACCAGGTTTATTATTTCAGCACCTTCATTAAGAACTATTTGTTTAAGAACCAAACCACTTCAGTTACAAGGTGCCACAGGCCAGATTCACACCAAGTGTAAGCAGGTTCCAAACAACCAAAGAGAAGTTGCATCAGCTTCTTACCAGCTTTGACTTTGGTTTTTCTGCCCAGCTGGATCACCAGTCTACTTTACTTGCAGGAAGAAGTTTAGTAAGAAATCAATGCCTGTATCAAAACTGAAGTGGGAACCAGTAAATGCAGAATATTGTTATCAAACCACTGTACAACACCTCTACTGTAGAGAGTTTCAAACATCTCAGGAGTTTGAGACTGCTTAACCTGAACTCTGGAAAAACTTATTTTTCTATGGACATGCAAAGGCATTTAAATATGAACTCTAGGCATTACAATATTTCATTTTTTATCCTCTTACAGTGTAGACCTCAAGAACACAACTGTGTGCCCCATTATAAAACCAAAGCACCCTTGAGCATTAAAAATTCTAAACAGCAAGGGTTGGAAAGAAGGGCATCTGGAAGTGATCTACACATTACAGAGCGTGGTATTTCACAAGTCTCTGAACAGTTTAGTTCATACTTTCTGGGATAACTTTCCCAATACCTTTGTCCCAATACAGAGCTGTAGTTTTCAGTAACTCTTTTACCCCTGCATTATTTGCTACCACATATAAAACATGCCACAGAAGTGGCAGTCAGGGCTAAACATTTAACAACATGTCCTTTTCATCCTTTATTAACAATTACATTTATTTCATGATTTGTATGTAAGTCATGTAGCAATATAACATTGGTGTTATACACTGTGCTTCCATTCTCTGGCACTTGGAGGAGGAATTCATTTCCAGATAGTCACATCTTGCTGAAGCACTCCTTTGCATTTGTCCAAACCTGAATTCCCTTTTAAAAGAACAGTTAAAAATCAATAGGTGAGAATATCTATTTGCAAACCTCATCCACAACTTTCTTCAACAGAAGACTCTACAAAGATATCCCACAGAACTTCACAGAAGAATAAGGCAAAGACCACATTGAAATTGAACCACACTGTCTATTTTACACCTATATATATCTCAGTATTAACATGTCACTGAGTTCAAGCAGGATGGAGCATGTGGGAGGTTTTATGCTAGTGACTTCCAATCTTCTGTGACTGCCACGTACCCAATTACTGCCAGTCTGCATCTCCCCCCTGCTGACAGGGCAAATACGCTGGGCCAGCCTTTCCCAAGCCACACGTACCTTTTTGCACATGCTAATCTGCATAACAGCATAGCTTATGAGTGCCTCCTTCAAATCATGATTCTTCTGCTCTTTAAACCGTTCAATGTCAGCCCAGGCACTTTTCACAAAGTCTCTGAAATGTAAAGCAATTATTTCTGTTAGTAAGTGTTTTACATGTTCCACCCTCAGCTCTGGACACTCAGCAGAGAAGCTGTGTATGACAGAGTGCTCCATCTTTCAGTCAGCAAATCCAGTCCTGCAATTCTTGTGCATCCCTCAGCGTCCTCATTTTACAGCTGGCACCACTACCTAATTCTTCACCTTCTTTTTAAGCTTTTTAACCTAGAGAATCAGTTTCACAGGATACATTAGGATGTCTGTTTGGCTTGGTGGTTTTTTTCCCAGGAAGCATCACTACCATAGAACTAGCATAAGTCAGAATATGCTTTTCTCCTTCAGATTCTGTTGGGGTAAATAATTATCTTTATGCCAACATTCAGCACACATCTTTCAGCACAGCATCTTTCTTTTTCAATTGTCAAGTCAGAATCTTCACTTTCTCAGTGTGAAAACTCAATTGCTGTCAGGATGTGAGACAGTCAAGCACAATAAACATTAACAATGCAAATTGAACTTGGACAATTCACCTCAGACATTAATTTTGTTGGTCTGGTGATGTGTAGTCAGGTCTCCTTAACTAAAATGGAGGCATATATCTGTAATTCATACTTTCATTTGTGCTGGACTAGCATTCACTCGAAAATTGCTTCCAGAGCTACAAAAGCACATCCCCAATTCATCTGCCAAAATTATTAAGATACTGCATTTACTGAGTGTCTTGTTGTTTTGAACTATTGGTGAACTAGTCTTATCTTACCACCTCTAATGCTAACATATCAGGAGATACCATGTTTACCCCTTGTGTTATAAGACAGTCATGCTTTGACAAATCCCATTGCTTTAAGAATTTTAGTTCCTATTTTTCATTTTTGCACACCCAAAGAAAATTTCATTAGAGCACCAAGAAGCAGTTACTCAAACACAACTCCCCAGACCTTCTAATCTCTCTCAAACAGGAGTAAGGTGTCCCCATATGAGAAGCTGCAGAATATGGGCTCAGGACCCTTAAACATAAACCAAACTAAATACTATATTTGAAGCAAATCAGCTTTTGAGTCTCAGCCTATTCAGCTGCAGACCTCCAAGACCACCTGCTAAATATATTACTAGTGGAACATAAAAGCATGCAAGTCAGCCATTAGAGTGGGCTCAGTAACTGGGAAAGTCATCAGGTTTTACATAAGCCATACAGTCAGACCAGAAGCTAACTGCATGTACTGCACTTTATTTCACAACTTGCAGCTGACAGGAGCTTTTATAGACAGCTCATAAACACCAAGAATATATTAAAAACACTTATAAAATGCAAACACCTTCAAGAGCATCCAGTCAAGGACTTTTGCTAAGACAAGCCCCTGTGTTTTCTTTGAAACAGTCAATGCTATTTACCTGCCCTCCAGATTTTTAGACTTCAGTTGCTCTTCTCCTTCCTGTATCTGCTCTTCTAGAACCTTTATCTTGGCTTCCCTCTGCTCAGGGGTTTCTTGCCCAAAGAGCTTGCTGGTCATCCCCTTCAGGGAGAATGTTCTCACAGTCTACAAAAAACAAGGATACTCTAGGTTTGGGATTCCTGAGCACAGTCACAGGACATCAGGTGACTTTTATTGGCATTTGTGCTTACTATTTGGCTGATTTTTTACTTTAACTTCCATTTCATTAATTGATAAGTAGCTCTGGTGACTCAGGTTAGACTAAGCAAAGTAGGGAGGAGGTAATTTGATGTTCAAACACTTTAGGGCTGACAAGGTGAACTTTCAGAGCAGCCTTCCTAGTGAAGTAAGAAAGAAACTAAGAGAAACAAAAGCCATAAAGGCATTCCATAAAGAACATCAATAGATCCAAGAGCAACATGAAAAATTCTAAAACTGTCAGTTACCATTTTCAGATAATATTTTAGGTAATGTTATCTCCCATATAAAATGGACTAACACAATATATCAATAACACCCACTGCCCAAAAGGCAAAGGAAGCCTTTCAGAATTCCCAGCATTTTTATTTTTAGGATAGAGTTGTCTGTGTTATTCTGCTCCAGTCATATTTACTGCAACCCTTTACTTGCTCAGTATTCAGTCAAAGAAGTTCGGCACAAACAGCTTATGTCACCAAGAACCAAGTTACTTTAAACCTCACATGCCTCCAGCTCATATGATACCACTTCTCAAAAGCAGCAGTCAGCATGCTGGTGCCATTTAAATATCATTCTAAGTAACTTGGATCAAGTAAAAAATAAAATCAGAAAGAGGCATCTTGGAGAAGAAAGTGGAAAAAGACTCACTCCTGTTGCCAGCTCCTCACACTGCTGTTTCTTAGATGTTAAGTCCTGTGCAGCCATTTCCAAATCATATTGCATTAGTTCATGCTTCCTGCAAACTGCCCTGTAAAGTAAGTAATGAAAGATTTGTCACGAAATACTTTGTTTTGCTACGTTTCCCACCATTTACACTTTACAAATAGAATCATGTTTTGTTTGTTTTTGACAGGAAGCACCTTCAATTATTCATCTAGCTCAAATTCAACAGCCCTATCACAGACTGCATAACTCTGCAAATGCCATAGTTAAGCAAGCTTGGATCAAAGTATAAAGTTCTTAGTGTAGCAGCATTCTGCTCCTCTTTTTAGACTCATTCCAAGATACACTCAGCAATACAAGCCCTACCACCTCCTTAAGGACACCACTGTAAAATAGCTTCATTCACTGTACATTACAGAAATATCACAGCTTTGACAAAAGATACCTGGAGATGGTAGCTGTCACAGCAATCAATCAATCATAAAATTCATCACATTTTCTCTTCTAAACAATGAAACAAGAAACTGCTTCTAGACTCAGTGCCTTTCATCTGGAAAAGAGGAGTTTCCTCTGAGCACCTGCAGTAAGTCCCAGTCCTGTGTGGGCTGATGATGCTACATCCGCACTCCACAGCCGGATGCACATTGGTCTCCCAGGAGAGGCTCCCAGTGCTCCAGGTTCCCACACAGCAGCCCTCACACTCGCCAACCCAACCCTCTGCTGGACCTCTCCAAGAGGTTCAGAGCCAGCCCTTGCAAAGCACAATAGCTTTAGGCAGTCTTGCAGCATAAAGCAATTTGCTTTTGTGTCCATCCTTGTTAGGGGTGACTGTTTGACAAAGACTATTGGAAAACAAAACAAAGAGTTGGTATTTAAATGCACAACACTGTGCAGCAGATGAAAGTTATACTGGGCACTTTCAAAGTTCCTGGAATTTATAATGGCTATAGGAGCTCTGTTTAGGCTATCTCATTTAAAAGCTGAAGCTTTCAGCACATTGGGACACTATTACACCAAAAGCCAAGGAAACAGTAGAACCAGAGGAATAAACAGCATTTTTTCCCACAGTTTACAGATTTTAACGTTTGTCTTTTCACTGCTTGATCAGATCAGCTCTAATTTGCATTGCCACTCACATGGCAATCAAATACAAGTAAGGAGAATAAGAAACAAGAACACTGAGACTCCACAACATTGGAATTTCCCCTTCTCAGAGAACACAAGAGGATACCAGACTAAATTAAACATCAACATCACATTAGATAAGAGGATTATAGCTTCCTTTTGAGCTCTAGACTTCTGTACGTACCGCAGTGCTTCTGCATAGAAGAGATATTCCTTCAGCTGATCTGCATAGTGTTCCTCTTCTTCCAGTATGTCATCAATAGAAGCTGCATATCTAGTGAAAAACAGCCAGAGTTAAATGCAAAGCTGATTAATTTAACCTTTAAGGATACACATCTGGTAACAAGAGAGGACACCTGTTTGGCAGAGATATCCATGACAAACAGCAAAGAGCACTTCCAAAAAGGGTTTTTTCTTTGTTTTTAAATCAACTCTGAATCAGCTAATGTCAACATTCCCATGGGCCTGCTTCTTTGGTTGTTACTACAACGAATCTTTCAATTCAAGTACAAAACCTACCATGTTTTTGACAAGTACAAAACCATCCTGCTGAAGATGAGGCAGCTTTTCTTACACGAAAACACCCCAATTTATTCCTTTTCTTCAGTGGACAGTCAATAGGAAGCACCAAGACAAAATAAAAGACGCGGTGCAAAAGAAATCCTTCAAGGCTTAAAGCATTAAGGCCCAGGAATGTGAGCACCACACCTTTTAAAAGCAGAGGCTGCTTTCATAGCTTGCTGTTCAGCCTGAGTACAAGATAACTCACAGGGGTGCCCTCAACACCACAACATTAAGTCTCTTCAGCTCCTTCAAACTACATCTTTGTCTACTGTGTAAGTCAGGCATATTAATTCACAGCAAAAGGAAGTTTCACCCTCCTTTTAGGGAGAAATCTGAAGTACAGGGGCTTGGACCAAATCTGCAGCTCTTGATTCAGTAAGAGTTCTGTTATTTTGGCTGATGTCTCCTACAAATGGCAAAAAGCACTTTAGTTTTCTAGTTGATACTGCTTATTTGACAGTATTTAGTGTGTTCTTGCTAACCAAGGTGACTGTCTTGGACACATCTGCAGGGAAGGCCTACAGCTAAGAGGTTAACTGCACATCTCACTTGGCACAGCCCCAGAAATCAGATTCCTCTTTAGCCTGGCACTCAGGGCATGTGCCACTGGAGATAACCAGGATGAATGAGATCCCACACAAATGCCTTCATCTATTCTGCTAACTCAGTCTGGATTCTCAGCTATGTGGCAAACTTCTCACACATCTGCAGGCTCTCTGAAGTGAGCATATGTCCATTCTTCTCTAGCAACCAGCACAACGTGACCCAAATGCTAATTATAGCACCTCTTGGCTTTCAAGTTTTTGCAAAATCTTTGCATTTTGCCTTTTCTCTCTATGCCTCTCCAGCAACTGGCTCTGTGGAAAAAGTCATAGTCTCAAGCTGAAAGGGAAGTGGTAACATGAATTTGGGAAGTTTGCAAGTATGATGAGTTTTTTTGATGTTCTGTGAAATCAAAGACATGGCACATCCAGGAAAAGCCCCACCAAGGCTCTTGGCGATGAATAAACATAACAGCTGAAGTGGTCAGCAACAGCAGACAAGTTTAAGTAGAAGGGATAAAAGAATAGGGAGAACAAGAATTCACATTACAAATTGAAGTAAGGAAGAAGTCAAAACTTGAAAAATACATTTGTTCTGAAAAAATCCTGCAGCCACACAGGTCATAAATGGCTTACCCTATTTTAAGTTCTGCAGTGCAATAATTTTAGTATAGTGGTAAGATTTCTCAGGGCAGCAGATGGACCACATTTCATTTTCAAGTAAGATCTAAGTTTAGAGCAGTGCTAGAGCTCATCTGTGGCAGATCAACTCTTAAAAAAAAAAACCAAACCAAAAACAAACAACCAAAAAAATCTAACCAAACAAAATCCTATCTTACCTAGACAGGTTTTTATAATGAGTCTGACTCGGGGAAAAAAAAGTAACAAGACAAGCTACATTTCTGACTGCCTAAACTTAGACAAACTAGGGAAAGTGTTAAGGAGAAACACTGCAGTAAGTTCTAAAGGTACCTGACATGTTCTCACTCTTTGTGTAAGCTGTCAAATAAACCCTTGTTTTAGTTTAGACTGGTTCAATATATAATGACGGTCTAGATGATACAGAGATAAAGGGTCACTCATTAATGGAATAAAGGACAGAAGTCAAAGGTCTGGCATTTTTTTCTTTCATTTTTTAAATGCTAATTATAGCCATTCACTCCAACTTTCTCAGCATGCTCTGTCACTCTAGCAAGCCTCATCTTGCAATAGAGCACACACCCAGAGAAGCATTGGGATGTCTTCTCCAAACATTTAGCAGTTATAGATCATAGTAACCAATAACAACTCAAAAGCTTAAACAGACATCTAGTAAAGACTACAGCATATGGGACAGATAGAGAATAATTAAATTAGTTTTGAAGTTTAACATCTATGTTAGGCAACCTTCTAGAAGTAGCTTTTTGTTGCAATAATGAATTCCCGCCTGATGTTACGGGAATGGTAACTGAACTGGTAAGTTGTACTTTAAAGAGATCATAGACATGAACGTTATTGGTAGGAGACCACATGGGTCACTGAATGAGTTCATGAATCTCACAACTGCTGCTTCTTGCTTGATTGTCATCACTAAGGGATTACTGTTGTACAAGAGTGCCAGAACAAAGGAGATGACAGACAACAAAAACTACCTCAGATTTCATGCAGTGATTAAAATTACCCAGAATAGCAGTTACCCACTGCCATTACTCTGGGTCTTTAGCCCTGTGTTATAGACAGAAATATTAAATATTATGGATGTATGAGAGGGTGCAGTCTCCTGATTGAGAAGTAAGACAAACTCCTTTTAATTGGTTATACATTTCTAGGTGTTTGACATCTTGGTGTGGTATTTCTGAAACGCTGAAAACCTATTTGTGATTACTTAACTACACCGTATCATTCCAAGTTTCTATAATCTCTTAAATTCCTACCTACTGCAGTAGGTCCTTAACATTGTATTCCATTCCTACTTCATCTATTTTTCTTCTGAAAGCAGAATGCATTCTCCACTGCTTTATTCTCACCAGAGCCCTCTGCCTTGAAAATATTAGAGCTTTTCTTGGATAGAAACCACCCCATTAGCCAAAACACAGAACTGTGAATAAATTATTCAGAAGGGTCAAATTCTTAAAAGATTTGACAAAAGCAGAATTACTCTGAAGAAATTGAGGGCATGGCTCTTCAAACCCTTCCACTCGACTAGGCCAGTAACAACTGATAGCCTGTTAACTTGACAACACCAGTAACAATCAGGCAGTAGTACGTATGTAAATCTGCCCTATAAACTAAATCTGAGAACTTTATTTCCACACTAACTACACTTTATCAGGTAAAAACATTGCATGAGGTGTCAAACACCTTTCATCTCTTGCTGGAGTTGTTACTTATCCGTTGTGTAGGATTAGAGAAGAATCAGAGAGGTAAGAAATGCTGTTTCATTTGCTCTATATGACTACCTGAAAAGCAGAAGTCATGAGCCTAGAATACCACTTCTGTGAGCACTCTCAAGTGCTAGACTCTTATTTTGAAGGCTGTGCTTCACATACTCTGCCAAATGACTCTAAAGATGCAAAGAGAGAGGATTCTTTACTTCATTATATCCAGTCAGTGTTTGTTTCAAGAATCCACTAGAGTTTTGGTGCCGATTAATTAAATTTCTTAACTCCCTGTAATTAAGTCCAAATCTGTGTGCCATCTACCGCATGGTACAAAATGCTGCTATCAAAACCAAATGGATCTCATCAGGTCTGCAGTGCATTAAAGTTGTATTCCACCAGTTTCTGGCATAGTAGCTTAGAAGAAAAACTGGAAGGGCTCCAAACACTTCTACGATTTCAAAATAATAATAAAAAAAGAAACCCCTCTGGTTCTCCTGAGGCTTTTTGAGCTACTTAATACAGTATATGGATGCTAAAACTGCGTCTGCATCCAAGGCACAGAAACACTGTATACCTAAAAACAATGCACCCCCAATTTTCTTGGTACTCATATGTACTTTGGGATTGAGGGAAAAGAGAGGAAAGAGGGAGAGTTCCACATCTGGCTTACATCAAACTATCAGATACTCAGTCAGTACTTACACATCCATGTGGTGGCCAGCACTCTGCAACCCATCCCCCATCTCCTTCTCTATTGCACTCCACTCACTGCAGGAAAAACAAACGAGAAACAACATCACACATGAAGGGTAAGGGAAGTTAATAAGCTGCATCCTGTATATAGTTTCTTTCCAGGTGACACCTGAATGGAAACTGCCTCAAAGTTAAACTTGGTCAAACTGTTTTCTTTCTTTAAGAAATAGCACCGACAGTGTGACAAGACCATTTATGGCACTCTGTAAAACAATTGTCCCTAAACTCATCATCACAAATACACTTAGTTTGGGATGGGCTTTGAGCATAATCATGTTTAAATAGCTGAAACTCAATTTAAAACAAAATCAAACAAACAAAACCAAACCACCTAGCACTTAATATAAACGGGACACGGGACAATGACAATGATGAACTTTCTAAAACAGATTTTGACCTCACCAAGAAAATACTAAGCTTTCCAGACTTGCAGGATAGAAGATAGAAGCCTCTCATCCCAGAAGATAGAAGCCTCTCATCCCAAAACCCTAAGGGTGGGATTTGACTTTTGTAAGCATTTTAGTTCTCCTGAAACTATTTAGTATATGTAGCTTTATGCTTTCATAGTAGACTGCTGTTTAGTTCTATTCACTAAAAAAAAATTCCAACTTGCAATTGTCTCAACTGCCTCTTTACATTAGAGAGATTATTTAGATAAAGAAAGAAACACAGCTACAAAAAAGATAGCAAGAGACTTCTTCTGGAAATCCTGGTATGTACATTGCCATTTTAATTGTGTTCTCAGCTTTGAGAAATCTTATGAGAGTTCTTAGTTACAAGAATTATACCCACAACTCTTTTAACAAGGAAAAGAGAGGTTCCCCTTATATTTCACATAATTTATGTGCAATGCATCTATTCTGTCCTTCACTTTTTCATAAACATTCCACTCTGCTGATGTTGATATTTGTTTGTCTTTGTGTTATTACAGAACTACACCTAATTTCATTTTAAAACCCCCAATGAGAAAGACATCTGCAATCCATTAACCCAGAGAATTAAATTTAGCACTTGAACAGTGTGTAGAAGCAGGAGGTTTCCCTTAACCAGAAATTTAGATTCTTGAATTCTCCAGTGAGATGGAAAACTTGAGCATGCAATTCCGTCATATAAATCAAAAAAACGATTGGCAAATTCGCTTCTAAAAGCTACTAAAATTGGATAGATATAATTGTTGGTTTTTATCCATTAAAAGAACCTAGAAGCTTTTCAGAGGCAACTGCATGAAGAATAGTGAGTCACTTTCTGAAGAAACAAAATGCCAATGCAGCAGCAGAAGGCCCAAAGGTCTGGCATACAAAGCAAAAAGCTGAGGTCTTCCACTAGAGACTAAGCTCAGCAGATCCAGAGATCTCTGCATGCAGCACAGAAATCTCATTAGCACTGCAATACAGAGCCTTTCAAGACAGACAATGAAATGTATCCGATATCATTTTCAAAAGCATAACAACATAACCAAGAAATTCCCTTCTCTCTCCCCATAACTGTCTATGTGTGTATTTAAAAACTGGATGAACTCTTACCTGAATACTCTTCCATAGTTGCCATGGACTTTATAGACACCATAAAGCCGGTCTGCTACCCTCTAAAACATTAGAAAGACAGGTTTTTTGCATCAACATGAAGTGCAATTGCTTTGTGAAAACCCACACACATACTCCAAGCTAAAGCCCTAATATTCTTACCATAGGTAAACAAGATTAGGCCTAAATCTAATCTAAGCCACTACTGAAAGAAAAAGAAAATCAATAGCATTAAGTCCTGGAAGACTGAAGTCACAATCTAGGCAATGTTGAAAAGTAGCATTTCAAATCTATCTTTGGAAGTGCTCATTGATAGGATATGTCTGTGGAGACCATAATCAAGTTCCCTTCAGTTTTTGCTAACCAAATATAAGGCATTCTTTATCTGAATAATGCCAAATTTGTGGACACACTAGTTTATTTAATTTATAGATGGCAAGCCAGAAGTTCGTCTTGACATCAAGACTGTAGAGAAACCTTCAGTAAAATTCTAACAAGTGACTTGATTTTTCCACCCAGCTGAGTGAACTGAGGGAAAGGAAATGAGCTATCCATTGCAGAACTCATTGCTTGAGCTAGAGGTCATTTCAGCTATTTGGAGTGCCAGTACCTGCTGCAGCCAGCACTACAATGCTGGCAAAACCTTAGAAAAAAAGACACGTGTACACTCTGAAGCGTGAGTTGTAATCCAGATAATGCCCTTGGAATTGTGACGTACCAATGAATGAGAGTGAAGTTCTGCAAGAGCTACCATTATTATTATTATTATGTCTGTCACAGCAGTAGTAAAAAGGAAACATAAATAAATTGCCCTACAGATCTCACACACAGAACCCTGAGAAAACAAGATTGTCTGTAGAACACCACTCTTGAGAGTGATTAATTCTCTCAAGAACCTGAGTTTAGCAGGGCAATCCATTACCATCCTCTCTGCCACACAGGTCCATCAAAATTTAAATCCCTGTTGAACACACTAAAAAGAAGTATCACACTCTCATTACTGGAACAGCAATTTCCTCTTTCCTTTTTGTGTATTTAAAAAAATAACAACCTTCCACTCTCAACTCATAGAGTATCTTAATGCATGACATAATTGTTGTCATCATTAGAAAGACTATTATTCATTGCAGGTCAATGAACAAGCCAAAAAAAGAAAACACATACTGGGAGAAGCATAAAGGATTCATACTACAAGCTCAGGAAAACAATGTATTATACGTCTGACCAGAAAACTGTGTTTTGAGGCCCTTCCCAAACCAAGTATCGAGCAAAAGCAACTTGTCTGCTGAGTAGAGAGAAGCAGACACCTCTATCCTCTCTAAAACACCTCCCTGCAATACGTGACCATCACAGGACAGGGCAGATTAGCAACACACACGGTCAAACTCAACCATTGTATCTGGAACTCCTTCCCCCTCCCAAATCTGTACAAAGTCAGTGCCCTCACCTCTTGCTGTCTCCTGCTCCACACTCCCTCAGGCAAAATTGCCCTTATTCTAGAACACATACACCACTTCTCTTGACTAAACAAGAAATACTGCCTTATAAATAAATCATACTATTTGTCACGACACACATGGGAAATACTTACAGCTCTGACTCGCAGAAGGTGTGATATGACAGACTGCAGTTCATCGCTGTAGTGTTTTAGCTCAGTAAATCTCCTGGGAGCAGGAAACAGATAGTACATCATTAGCCATCATGAAAGCAAGCTTTCACAGCATGCACAATAGAGCCACAACCCTGCGGCCAGCGAGATGGAGCCTGGATTGTGTTGGAGTGGAATTACCTGAAGACTCCTAAAGAAGTGACTGCTGACTTTAATTTCCCTGAAGTGAACAAACATCCCTACGCTTGCATAACTGCTGTTTTTTTAAATGCAAATGTGGAAGGCTCAGATCAAACTAAGAGATAAAATTTTATGAAACAAAAGTAGTTAGCTGAAGTTATTACATCACTGTTTTGTTGTTTGGGTTTTTAAATTGGATTTATAAAAGTAAGGGTTAGTGAATAGAAAAGTTTCAAATAAATACAAAGCCAAAATCTGCTGAAGCATATTTCTTAGTAAAAGTATGTTTACATTTCTGACCTGACAAAGATACTTTAGCTGCCTCTATCCAGTTTTGGGCACAGCTTTTCAGGGGTTCAAGGAAGTATTCACAATTACAATTCCCCTAAGGCTAATCTATATAACATTACATATGAAATCCTATTGAGACTTGTACCTGCACAGGAGCCATGTACGGCTGAAGGCCATCAAATCACTACATCCTCAACAAGGTACAAGGCAGGGAAGCCATTGCAAGTGACATGTGCACACTGCTGGCTTGTCACATCTGCATTTTATCAGCCTGCACAGTTAGGCTTCAGAGGCAATTTAAGCTGATACCTTTAGCTCTTGCTAATAACAAAGGTGAATGGTTTGCCACAGCTTTGCTAGTGACAGGTAACCAATTAAACCACAGCAACAGCATCTTGTGCACACATAAACCCTTCCTACTACACACAAGTCTAGTTCATGACCTACTTTGCCACACAACAATGTATTTATTTCATCCAGATGGGAAGTCAGAAACAGCTTTACCTAAATTACTAAACAATGATCTGAAAATAAACACAGAAGAATGCAACCAGAATCAAGGAATGGGAGATTGAGATTAGTGTTCTGGGTTGATATTCAACAATAAAAAAAACCTCCATCCCTCCTCCCACCACAGGCACACAGTCAGGCTTTGTATTTCAGAATAGCTTGTACCCAAGAGGTCTCACTGAAATGAGTGGGGTCACTTGTTTTGGGTGATCAAGTATGAAATTACAGGGTTTTTCATTTAACACCTCTTCCTCCCCTGCCAGGAAGTCTTCCCCTAAAATATTCCCATCCTTACATTCAGGAAGTAGAAGCTTTATTATGATTTCTAATATTTCTGATTTCCAAAAAGCATTTTTTATAGTATTATGACATACACAGGGTTAAAGTACATAAAAAGATTTAAAAGTTAGCAGAGAAACTGTATGGGGAAAAGAAATGCAGTCACTGATCTGCACAGTGGGATTTAGAGAGCAATCTTTTCAGTTTACACTTTATAAAATATGCACCAGGGCTGCATGTCAGACAGCTGCAGACACGTATAGTGAAGATATTTGAAATAATTGAACTAAAAACAAAAGATTAAAAAGCATGCATCCAGCTCAGGAAGACTCCCCTTTCCACTCCAGAAATTTATAATGGAAACTTTTATTTATCCTGTTTTGCCACAAGAAATCTTTTAGGAATGCTGTACTCCCTGAAAGCAAGAGTCAGGAACCTAAGAGGACTTTCAGTATCCTGGCCTCCAGCAGCGATACATCTTCTTTCAGACTAACTCCTCCTCAATTAAAAAATTAATTTTTAAAAATTACTACTTCAGAATCAAGCTGTCTTCTATTTTGTTTCATAAAAGCATAAACCAAAGTGCTGCTATTTCTTTCCCAGTCTTCTGCGAAGGTTGAAAATGTTACCAATATAGTTTTCGGGAAAAACTGTTTTTAAGAGACTGGTGTTGTTGCAGATCAAAAATTTATTTCTCAAGTATTTGCTTAAGTCCTATTCATTGCTCATGTAAAAGAAAAAGTTACATAATTATAAAGTCATTCCCAAACAGAGCTTAGTGGGGCACACAAAGGGATGTTTACTTTCCAGTGTATCCTAACAGTAGAAGTGTGAAACAACACATAGTTCTGGCACTCGGTAACTGAGGCTTTTTTAACTAGCACTTTTCACTTGGTTTTACTGGTTCTGCAACATTACCAACAGTCTAGATACTTAACTGAGCTATTAAATAGAACTTGAGACACAAACGAAGAACTGATTAGGTCCCATTGGTGTAAGAACACCAGCAGGTCTCTCAAAAATATCTTTTATGATACTGGCAAAGAAAATTTCCTTTACAGTAGACAACATTTCAACATAAGTTATTTACTTTGTGCATTTTACTCAGCAGTACTCCTCCCTGCATCAGGGCAGGCAGTGCCATTCTCCTGTTTTGTGAAGGGAGATACTACAAGAACAGAACTGTTCACTAAAAAACAAACCACTTGTCTGAATAACCAGACAAAAAAACACCAGAGAGCTACTTAAAGAAAAAAAGAGCCTGCCTTAGGAAAGGATTTTCTAAAGAAATCTTTCAACAAAACCCAAAAGCTATGGTCTTGATTAAAGCCCAGAAAGAGAAGGAAAGGATGAGTGCCATGAGGCAAATCAGAGGTCTGCAGTAGATACAAATTTATCTCTGAGTACCAGAATACCATATTTTTATCACCATTTAATTCCAGCATTGAAACTATAAATTGCTTCCCACAGGAGGTTTAGTTTCCAGTCTACATTTGACCTTGAAGAGCAGCCCTGTTTCAGCTGCATGAAGCTCCTCATGTTGCCAAGCTGAAGGGTGCAGCTCCATGGCAATTCCGACTGTGAGCTGCAGCTATTCCTCACCTGAACCTCTCCTGGCCCAGGAACCTGAAAGTCTGCACTCCACACAGCAGTCACACTTTTTGTTTCAGCAAGGTGAGCTTGCTGAACCACTTCACCAGCCAGCCACACAAAAGCACCAAAGGTAAAGCAGAGGGGCCAGGCAACACATTCCAGGCAGCTCAAGTGCAAGTGTGCCAGGCAGAGCAAGGCACTGTCTCACCTGTTAGAGCCACACAAGCTACAGCAAAAGGCAAACAAACAGCTTCTGCTCATCAGTTATTTATTACACAATTTGTATCCCCAAGTTCAATTTGGAAGTTATGTAGCTGGCAGAATACAACAGAAAACATGCACCATCTCTCAAGTGGTGTGAAGGCTCTACCAAGGCACACACACTCAAGGACTGTTTTTGTGACAAGACCTTTCCTCATGTTTTCCTTGTATTAACCCTTTTCCTGCTTTTTAACAAGCTACTTCACACAACAACTTTGCTTTCTGAAACATTGCTCCCTCAAAACAGGGATGTTCCTTACAGTCTTGCCCACCTGTGCCTACAGTCAGACTTCTGGCAGGTTCCCTGCTGTGAGAGAAGGAAAAGATAACTCCTACTGGCCACAGAGGAAGATGACTGAGGATGAAGCATTCAAACAAGGGACCATTTTCACCTGCAGATACAGAGAATGGCTGTCTTCCAATCTCATTCATGAATGTTATCCTTTATGTTAAACCCTGGCTAAAAGCTTCCTGGCTGTCACAGAAGGCCCTAAAAACAAGCACAATAAAAAAGGAGAGACTGGACCAATTCACAGGTTAAGTCTGTGAAGAGGTTCAAAAAGGTATGTACCCTCTACCATCCTTAACACACTACCAACAGATTCTATGGAACAGACAGCAGACAGCAGTCAGGCACAGGGGCTCTTCCCAAGGAGCATCTCATGGTGCCATTGCTGGACAGCAGCTGCACCCAGAAGGGTACCTTGCACAGGTCTCCACAGCCTGTGGATGGCAAACAGCAACATCTCTTGGCCCATCACTGCACACTGATGCTTCCAAACTACTGCAGAAGTAGGAATTCCCATTTTACCCTTCCCACCTCACCAAGGGTGTGATGAACCTCCCACTATACACACTGACAATTCTGAGCAGTTTTTCCATCCAGCAGATTGCTCCAGTGCCTGTCTCGGAGCTCTGTAAACTGCAACAGAGCTGAACTGACCTCTGGACTTCCAAAAGCATCTGTGAAAATTGGCAGCTTGGAGAGACCTATGAATTGCAACACCAGGGTGTGTGCATCCAGAGCTGTACACCAGCAGACTTTTGGAAAGACCTACTATCAGTCTGTATTCTGTTCATGCTTGGAAAGATTTCTTGAAAACAAATATTAAGAAGTTCTTTTTCTGAGTCTGCTTTTGGGGTTTTTTTGTCCCTTCGTTTTAGTCCAGCTAAAATGAAATACTCGTTTTACATAAAGTGATGGAATTTTTCTGAATGCTTCCTGCTTCTGGAGGCAGGACTTATCAAATCTTTTCACACTACCTCTTTACTGGGCTTCTGTTGAGATTTGAAGTGCAGAAAGATAATTTTTCTTTTCTGAATTTATACTAAAGAGATAGAATATTCTGTCACCTGAAGTATAGTTGTAACTGAAAAAGGGAAAGGGAGGGAAGAAGGATGTGGAATCTTACTTGTCTGGGTTTTTCACTCTGAATGTTGCATTAAGAGCTTTTAATCTGGAATCTGCCTGAAAAAGGGGAAAAAAAGCTTTGTTAATTTAATGCAATTAAATTTCAGTGACAAAAAAATCTCAGCCTTTTGGCAGCACCATTAGAAAAAAGTCCTGCCTTCATGGCATATTTAAATCTTCAAACATTGAACAAGTTGACACCAGCTGTCCTGAATGTCAGATATTTTTATTAAAAAGTAAAAAAACTGAGCTATTTTTGTGAATATGATGTAAACAGTAACCACTAAAATAAAGCTGGTATAATCCAAGTCCCACAAAAATAGTCCCTTTTTAAAATGCTGCACAAATCATGGAGTTAAGATACACAACCCCACATTCTTTTTAGATGAAGCAATTAAGTAACTTAAGACCATATGGACAAGCTATTTTATATTTTTCAAACCAAATAAAACCAGTGGTAGAGTGACCTCTATATGCTCTTTATTACCAGGAACAGTTCCCCAGTGAAATCAAAATCTTATATGTGTTGTTCTCTTATTTTTACGACTTGCTTTACAAAAAATATGTAATTTGTATATTAGAATAGAGCCCTTTTTAATGCCATGTTCTTCTCTATAGTAGAGCATATATAAATCTCTACAGAATAAAATTCAATACCTAATTAAAAAGGTAATTAATTGACTGTTTTAGTTTTTGAGATGTTGGTTTACCGATTACTGCAACAGTAGTATTGAATGTTTCTAAGGAGATGGATGGGGGGTTTTCCCAGTTTATTGAATATTAAACTATGCAATGAGTATTTACTCCTAATAAGACACCAACACAGATGAGAGATCCCAGCCTCATCCACAGAGGTCCACATCACTACAACTCTTCATTTCTATAATGCATTTTCCACACAGCTCACTCAGGGCTCATCTATACTAAAGAAAAACTCCAATTGTGGGTAAATGGCTGGGGTGCATTTTTGATCAAAACATCCTTCTCTTTAGTAAAAGAAAAAGAAATCAGCATACGTTGCAAGGTGTATAGATTTCCTTCAGCTAACAGGCTGTGCCACAGCTGCAAGCAACAAGTTACTTCAGCAGTATTTGTTAGTGCTGGTATACAACAAAAGAATATTTTGTGCCCTGTTACAGAAAACTCAGAGCTTGAAGAGCAATTTTGAATTTGTCAGTGAAGGGAACACAGTGTTTTCCCAAAACAAGAACAGAGTCCTGCCTTTAGGGCCCTTGTAATAGCCTCTACAGATAAGACAGGCACAGTCTGAGATTGTTTCACCTCCCACTGCATTTGGGCTGAGCAGAAGATACCCCATATATAGCCCGGAGAAAAGGAGGCTCAGGGGAAACCATATTGCTCTCCACAATTACCTGAAAGGAGGTTGTAGTGAGGTGGAGGTTGATCTCTTTTCCCATGTAACAAGCAGTAGGACAAGAGGAACTGGCCTCAAGTTGCATCAGAGGAAGTTCAGATTGGATGCTAGGAAAAATTCCTTTACCAATAGGATTGTCAAACACAGGATCAGGCTGCCCACACAAGTGCTGGAGTCACCATCCCTGGATGTGTTTAAAAGATATGTTGATGTGGCACTCAGGGACATAGTTTAGTGGTGGACTGGTGGCAGTCAAATTAACTTTAGCTGTTCTTCCAGTGACCAAACCACCAAAACAAAATATAACCCACAAACCAAAAGGTAAGGGAACAAAACTCTCCAGATGATGACTGAGATTGGGCAGGTTAATTGTCACCACTGCGTGTGACACTTCTCTAAGAATATCTTGCGAAGGGAAGACAAGGCAGCATGGGGAAGCATGTCCCAGACAGCACAAGGAACACTAAACACTGCAGGAGCTCCAAGTCCCAGCCTTTATGCTTATTCAGAGCACTTCAGGGGCTTGGATAGTCTTGGATCTCCACTGCTATACCCCAACAAACCAATACAGAAGCCAGTTAAGTTCTGGGATGTTCACACACACCCGCAGTTGTCCTCACATGTCCTCTCAAGGTACAAACATCACCTAGATACACTGACATCATCAGGGTCCTTCCCTCTAAGCAGCTATTTCACAAAACACTGTATTTATATCAAACCAGCAGGCACCAAAGCCATTTGAGTCTGCTGGGGCAGTATGAGCATCCAACAGCTTCACATTTGGAAAGGACAACTTCCTACTCTACAGTTACAGAGCAAGTTGTCTTTTGTCACAGGCACACATGAAGGAAGAGTTCAGTAAGTTCATACAAGCACTGTCAGGCAGGAAGCACGACCCTAACAACGCTCAACCATCTCAGTAGGGCTATTTCCTTTTTGCCAGTTGCAGCACAGTAACTCTCACACACCACTTTTGAGCATTTACACCAGAGTTAGGCTTCTAGAGAAACATCTGTCCAGTCTTAAAATTGATTTAAGAATAATACACACACGCATTTTAGAGATAAACCACCCATCAAATGAGGTACAGCAGAGGAGTTTTCAACCAGTTAATGCCTACTATGATCCTATAATCATTTATGTAAACTAAAGAGAGATCAGAATTTTCTCTTTCCTACAGGAAGGGTTAAAATCCCAAGTGACAAATCCCTTAAATACAAAATTAAGTGCTGGGGTTGGGAGGGAGGAAAGGCATGATTTAACAATACAGCTGGCAAATAAACAAAGTCTCCAACATCAACATTCAGCTATAGCATGCTATACTGCATTAATACCTAATTTAAAGTTTAGTTAGAGGGTTCAAACCCTCTCAGACAAAAAACACATCGTGCTTAAATGCAGCAGAGGCAGCAGAAACATAAACAAATGGTCTGATTCCAGCCTAAAATATGCACTGAATAGAAGTTTTCCTTCCAGTGTAGTGCTAAACATTGAGGGTTTATGCTTCAGATGTAGAATAAAGGGAAGATTCTTTTTACCAGGCTTTTGAAAAAGTTTTTTTTTTTTCCTAAGAAACCTGGAACTGTAAAAGGGAAAACATACACAAACAAATCTAGAGGGAAAACAAGACTTGCTCAGCTCTCATTTAATCTCCAATGTGGTTTCAGGGAGGCAAATATTCTCAGCATTCTGCTATGAGTTTTCTTCCATAAACACACCACTGTGTGCTCTCCTGAACACACCCTGCCAGTACAAACTTTCTGAACTCGTATGAGTGCATGCAGCTTCAGAGCTTTACATTGTTTGCAATATGAATACTAGTAGTATGCAAACTCTACTGTGATGGAAGAGAATTACTGTCAACTTAAGTTATCAACAGTAAATGTCAGTATCAAAGCCCCTTGGACATTAAGGATAAGAGCACCAGGGATTTTCTTTAGCTTTCACTATTTAGAATAATTCTTCATAATCCACCTAGTTTTCAGTTGTGATTTCATGAGAGCAGATCACATTACAATGAAACAAAAAGCTCAGTATTTGTCCCCATATAGTATTTCTTCCAGACACAGCCCAGCAATCTATCAGCTTCTCAGATTCTTGACCTGCATAGACACACGACCTCAGATCATTTATTCCTGAAAGTCTTCCACCAGTTTACCCAGCCATGAACTCGCTGATGTCAATGGGGATAGTATTACTTCAAGACATGTTCTGTTAAACAGTTAAGGGGCACCAAATCCATCTTAGTCCCTTTCACCAACTGCTCCTTGCAAAGAAGTTCTACAATTCAGACTTCTTTGCTTACCTTTTTTTGACACTTTGCACCTCTTACCAGACTAAAACTGACACCCACCTTTAAAAATGCTAAACCTAAACTGAAAACACAAAAACCTGCTATGGCCTCAAGTTCATTACTTTTAAAGCTTATAAGGATCTTACTTTTACATTACCAGCAGAATTACATAGGCACGTAACAAGCCTGCTAGAGAACTTAACTGCAATCCTACCTATCACATGCCAAGAACATCACTGTTTTTTGTAATAACAAGTATTCATAAAGCAACGCCTTTAACTCATTCTTACAGCAAGCATCCTTTAATAAATAGCCTAAAACATACTTGCTGGAATATGTCTGTGTCACAGCAATCATGAGACAAACAATTGAAGCAATTACCTTCAACTGAAATCCAGTCTCATTCACCATTTCTTTCCATCCACCTTCCTAAAAATACAGGAGAAGAATGTTCAGTTAGAGTGATTTAAGAGTGCTGCAGCTTTAGCAAGTCCCTGTGAGAGCCTATATCAAAGAAGCTTCTCCAGTATGCCTGGCTTGTGCCTCAGTTACCCTCCCCAAGACTTTTCAAGAGACTGGGTTAAGAATAACCAAACATTATGCTGTGCTTCCAAACTAATCTCCCCCAAAAACCCTCTTCTCTTCACTATTCAATTACCTCAATCTATCAGCTTGGGGCAGGAGCCACACTGCTTTGTCTAGAGAAGAGTAGCTAACATCTTTTGCCTCTGAGATTACCAGCATCTCCAAGGACCTTTGCAGCTTAAGGCAAAAGAACATAGAGGGAACAACAGTTTGCAGTGCACATGCTATCACCTGGCTCAGGTTTTCCACTGTTTTTAGGTACAATACATTAGTTCACCCACATACTGTACTGTACTGTGGCAAACATAGCTGCTCAGTCCAGTATTTGGGAATCTCTCATCAAAGCACAGAAAAAAGAACTATCCAACATCTAAAGTTGAAAGCTGCAGAATGCAATGCTTGAGCTGACAACTGGACCACAACTTTTGTGACAATGTGTTTTACTGGTGTTGGACCATGACACATAGGAACGGACCATGATCCAAACCACAAGGCTAAAGATACCATGGATACCCAAAATGTGAACTGGAAGCCAGTGCTGTCCCTGCAGTCAGCAGTAGCACACTAACTAGTTCAACTTTAGTCCTATGGAAGCTTTCCCAATTAACATGCATTAGGTTTCAAGAAGCAGTTCCAAACAGGTGGAAATTCTCTCTTAGGAGTCTTACGACTTGACTGGAAAAAGTCATAAGGTAGATTAGAAGGGCAACTGTACAAGTGCAGTGTGCTGTTAAGAAGTTTTTAGCTGGACAAGCCTTTTCCACCTCAAGTTTATTCACATTGTCTATCCTTCCTTCTGACATAGAACAAGCTATGGGTCAATAGAAAGGAAGAAGATCAAAAGGGCAATATCTTAAATAAATAATGACTAAATAATGTATTTAGAAATAACTTTACTATACCTGCGTTAAAAATGCATAAAAGATTTTGTCTTGGCAAAGAACAGGATGTGAAGCCACACGTAACAAGAAGTTTTCCAAACCAATTCTTCTTCTTTCCACAAAATCTGGATCCATATTATCTGCTGATAGCTTATGCCAAACAAAGTCAGCCTAGTTAAACAGAAGAGTGTCAACAGTAAATAAAAACCAAACAAAACAAAGCAAGCCGCAGTTTCGGTTTCCTTACCCTTTTTTCTGGCAAAGGTGGAACAACAATATGAGGGTAGGTAACTGACAAATAATTCCTCAACAACTCAAATTCACTGTAACGTCGCCACAGGGACTCCACTGGGCCACATTGTCCCTCGCTCTGGGACTCAACAGCTCTGAAAGATAAAGCAGCAAATCTGAGCATTAGTGAGCTATCACCTACTCCCTCAAACCACCAGTGCAATTAGACCAAAGGCCCCAAGAATAGTAATGATTACTGCATGACTTGCCCGTAACCTAAAGCAACCCTAATTAATTTCATGTCCACGTACTTAATTTTAAAATATTTATAATTTCTGCCTGATAGCACTCACATTTGCTAGGAACACAGGAAAAGTCAATGCATTTACACATCAAAACCACACAGGGAAGTCACAATCAAGTAAAGAGTCACACATGTGACTTAGTCCACACCATTACAGAAATAGCCCTATTTCTCTTGCAACAGTGTAAGGTTCAAAGTCAGTACAATTTCATGAGTACTTGAAGGATACAGAGTATTGTAAGAAGAAATTTACTACTCAGTGGGAAAGACTTCAGAGGATAAAAGTTGTCTGGCATACAACAGCTGATACAGTTACAAATGTAACTTTAAAAATATTAAGATATTTTTAAGGATATTTTTACAAAAAGAGCAAATTTCTAAGTACTTCCAGGGTTTTTTTGTGTTCAAAGTGACATATTTTTATATTTAAGACTAAAAACATAATAAACTAGCTAGAGCAAGCAAGTACAAAATTGATGTGTCTGAAAAATTTGTTGAAGCCTTAAAACCAACATGACCTAGGTAATAAAGGATTTTATGTTACTATAAAAGGACAAATCATTGAATATTGTAGGATTGGAAAGTAATACAAAAACTTGACGAGAAAAATCATTTTTCATAGAAGACATTCAAAGCAACAGAAATACTTTGCAATATCATAAAATAAGCATTGGGTAGTAACACTTCTTGGCAGTTAGCATATGCCAGAATAAACACAGAGAGAGAATTCACACAAGGCACTTAACAGAAAACAGTGATGTCTGTATCTGCTTTAGTTCTTCGTTTAAGTGACTAATTAGCATACAAAGCACGGGAATAAACCTACATGGAACAGTACTGACTGTTCAGTTTGGAAGGGATCTCTGCATGTCTGTGATCCAACTCCCTTGCTCAAAGCAGGATGCTCAGAGCCACATCCACTTGGGTTTTGAGTATCTCCAAGGACAGAGACTCCACCACCACACTGAGCAACCTGGTCCCATGTTTGACAAACCTCACAATAAAGAGGTTCTCTTACTTTTTCATGGAATTTCCCATGTTTGAATTTGTGGCCACTGCCTTTGGCCCTCTCTCTGCATCACAGAAGGAGTGTGACTCCATCTTCTTTATCTCCCCACCAGCTATTGATCCACAACTGCTAAAATCAGCTGTCTCTTGCACAGGCTGAACAATCCCATCTCTCTCAGCCTCTCCCTGCAGGTCAGACAATCCAAGCACATAATCATCCTCATGGCCCTTGACTGGCCTTGCTTCAATAAGTCCATGTCCTTCTGGTGCTGGAGAACTCAGAACTGGAAACAATAAATTATGAACTACGAATAGTTACTCGTATGGTACTTAGTAGAAGACAGTGCTACATTATTTTTTCCAGCAAAAGTCAGGCTTTACAGTTCTTGAATTGACAAGAACTTTCTGAAGTTTTAAAACATCTAAGTAGCACACAAATTAAGGATAATTTTTTAAGCTATTCTTAACCTACAAGGTAGGATTTCTAATGACCTTACTGAGAAACAAACAATCCCACTCCTAAGTGGCTCCAATGATTTGACACATTTAAACAAAATACAAGATGGCTCTATTTGTGAACTCTCATTAGAGAGGAACAGTCTTGATACATGCTTTGGTTTAGTTACATCTTAAGGTGGAAATAATGCCATACAAAAGAATGCAAAAGATACTTTTCTAACTTAGCAAGGGGAACAATTTCTATGCATCTACCTGTGCCCTGGGGAAAGGACATTTATTCCAAGTGATGGAAAAAAGGAAACATCACAACTAAGAAGAAAAAAGGATAAATTCATAGTATTCAACACAAACTGCTGCAGATTAAAACTATTTGAGAGTGACTCAAGAGAAAAAGGCAAGCACACTGCTGACAGCCACTATTCACTCTGCCAGCATCCCACAGAATTCTTCCCTATTAGAGTATTTTAATTCAATAAAGCTGCACCTGCAAATACTGAGTTCTGAAGAGGGTAAGCTTAGCCTAGCCTGGACTGACAGGCTGTGCACCATTCCTCCCCACACTAACTGCTGCACCATTTAGATATTTCAAGAACACTTCAGCTCAAAGCAGGTATCTAGTGATTGAACTATTGATGAGTAAGAGGTTAATTTGAACAGACAAGGAATTGAGCTACTATGCCTCAAAAGATTAATTGTTTAGTCAAAAGCTGAAGGCACAAACATGACATTCCTAGAGGAGAAATTCCCAGCAGGGTTTGGTAAACAATCTGGCCATTCAAGACACTCACATAAAAGTACTTCAGAATTACAGATCCTTTTTATCTTCAGCTTCAGCAGCCTACCAAGCAGCTGCACTGATTTATACTGTGGGTTTCAAGAGCACGACTTTCACAAGGGTTATTGTCAAACCTTAAGCAAGATTGCTACCATCAATACATGATAATATTATGGGGAGCCTGCCTGAGAACAGGCTGCACAAGAAAACATAAATAGGGACACAAGAAAAACACCGGTCAGGACTGCCTTGAGAACCCAGTCACATCCCAGAAGGACCAATCTGTGCTGCAGAAACAGATGCTGCTGTGCCAAGCCTTTTTATAGGAGAATGGTCCACTGTAAATCATGCTTATAATGCTTCGTAATTGTCTTGCAGAGTTAATTAGAAAGTAGGAGCAGCAAAGACCATGTTGAGCCTTAACTGTGCAAAAAAAAAAAAAAATCCAAAAAACAACCTTTTCTGAACATGCCTGCTTGTCAGCATTGTATCTGCTACAATTAATAAGAACTCATCAGTTATTTTAAAAAAACATAGTAATAGCATCTCAGTCCACACACATTAAGCATAAAACTAAATATTAATCAAAAATTTTAAAAGGTCATTTGGGAGCATAGCACTTCAGCAGAAAAGGACCACAGCTTTAGAGAAGCCTAGTCCTACATCAGCACAAACCACTACCTTGTTACTTGAAGTTTCACGCCCACAAAGGGCCTCAAGAACTCCAGGAGGAAGGAAGCAGACTGCCAGACCAGTTCATACCACCCTCTGCACCTTCCCTGCCCACACTGAAGACATTAAGAAGTTTACTACATCTAAAGCCTACTGTCAATTTATTCTGACAAAGTAGATCTGTGGACAACAGCTAGGCTTCCCCTAGTTTCAGTTAATCAAGCTTTACAACCCTTGTGAAGGACAGAAAAATCTCACACTATACCCTGAAGACAAAGATTAAATTACTACTAGAGAATCTTGAAGGTCAAACCTGCCTGTGAAGGTTTATTCATTCTTAACTAGACAACATGTGATACAACCACCTCACCATAGTGTGCGTTAAGCAGCCTGACTTTATTCTCATCTCAGATCATACTTGTTTCCTTTATTCTAAAATGCATTTATTCTCAGTGTCTCAGAAGTGCAAACACTGCTTTTTCAGTTGCTTTTATCTTTGTCAGGAGGGCACCTATGTAGCACTTAACAAAGAAGCCATGTCTCTTTAATTAATTGAATACATTTAAGACATTTTGAAATTATTAATATCAGTTTCAGACTTCCCCTTACACCCAGGCTTACAGTAAAGCTCCCAGATTGTGCTCTCTAGAGCTCACAATGCTGCAGAGTTTGATAAAGGAGGGGAGGAGCAATGTTCTTTGCAAAGCTGTGGTGGGAAAGCACTGTACAGCCCCCAGTTAGGAGCCTCTGTCAGCACCACAGCCTCTTAAATGAGGTAATAAGAGTTTGAGCCTGCATGGATGGATTTGGGACAGGCAACCAAGATGAGAGAAACCTATTTTTTAATCATACCCAAAATGTCTCCACCTGGTTACATATGAGTTCATAAAATATCACCAATTACAAGATCACTACCTCCCCAGGAACACCATTTCAGAAAGGAAGTAGAAATCCACAAAGGTACTCATTACACTTAATACTTTCACTACCATCTAATTTTTCAGACCACGTTATGAACTCCCCTATTAAATGCAAGTATTGCAGACCAGTTTCAATTAAGATTATAATCACTTGTTGACATTTAGTCAAACTTCTCAATTTGTTTTGGTTCTAAAAACACAATATAATACTTGTACAGTCTTCAGGAAGGAAAACCGTATGTTTCCCCTTTAAGTACACTTTCAACAATGCAAGTTATTCATTGAACGAACCAACCTGCCTGAAAAAATTAAAAAGACAAAATTGAAACCTTCAGCTTTTACATTTATAACTGATGTTATCATAACCAATTCGAAGAGTACATTACTCCATGTCTCATTTATTTGCCTTAATTCAAAGTGTCAGTGTGAAAACTTTAGTCCATCTAATTAACCTCGTCTCACTTCCCATTTAAAACTGATTATCTTAAATGAGCCATTAAATAGTTCTGAATGCAATAAAAAGACGAATGGCTGCGAAGAACTAAATCAGACAAGAAGGAAATACACGGGTTTATTTCCTTGTAAAAGCAATCACCTCTTCAATGGCAGAAGCAGTAACTTTGCTTTCAACCTTCAACCTTCCAGTGTATGAGAAGTGACACTTCCACTCCCTGTAGTGGGCAAGGTTCACTCCCTGTGCAGAGGAACACCGTTTTAGAGGGATGGGCACCTTTTTCCACCAGATATTTAGTCTCTGTATTCAGGCCTCTCAGACAGCTGATGTCTAATAATTGCTCTTCTACCTGGCAAGCAAGGAGGCACCTCCTTGCCAGAAAATTTTTCACAGCCAGGTGATTCTTTGGTTTTTTTACACTCTCACCCAATTTATTGTACTTAACCGAAACATATATTTGTCAGGTAGATGAATGATTCATAGTATCAATCAAGTAAAAACCAACAGAAAACTAAGTTCTCAAATCCTGTGTCTTCTTTCACCTCCCAACTGTCTCCTGTTTAAAGTTCATGCTGAATTTAGACTTTTTCCCCCATACCTCCTCTGGAGTACTTTGGACAAGTCTCCCTAACTTCCATTAGGCAAAATCTGCACTTTACTGTTTTATCAGAACACAACACACCTCTGTGAGCATTCATCCTGTGCCTCTTCCCAGGAAACCCATGCCTGGGCTTTTCACCTAGCCCAGTGTGAAACAGGAAACTTTGAGAAGGGTACTAAAAATGTAACAAAGGAAAAACTCCTGAAATCCCACAATGCAGCACCGCTATCATTGAACTGTGGCCTGGCCAGCTACTGATTTCCAAGTTCATTTTCCTCACAGAAACTTTCTTTAGAAGTTCTCACATTTTGGATGGGCAACCTAAGGTCTTAACAGAAAAGCACGTATCACTCATATCACAATTCAACCAGTGGAAAACTTTCCAAATACTGAAAACAGAAATAAGACTAGTAACTTCCCACCCATACTAGGGGAGTAAAAAGGAAATAAACTGAGCCCCCTTGTCAAATTACTGCAAGAGGAAGTGAAGACTAGTAGGGCTGGAAACCAAGGATCCTGCTATTAAGTGGTCAGTTAACAGGCTGCACAAACTTGTGCTACTTTTTCTGAAAGCCACATTTAAAACAAAACAAAAAAAATACACTCTATAAAAATACACTCATCATATTGTTTGATCAGAAGACCAGGATAGAAATCTTATGGTCAGTAGGGATGAAAGGAAAGTGAACTAAATGGAAGCATCCTACTATTACAGAGGAAATTGTTTACTTTAAAGAAGACCAGGAAAAAAAAAGGCATTCCCTGTATGTCCTATAATTAAAAGTGCAATACCGCAGAGCACTTTAGAGGTGGTCTGCACTCTGATTAACTTTCAGCTCTGTCATGAAAAATAACAGGTACAAGGCCAGGAATCACATTCAGGGATTTATTGTACCTGAGATCTGGTAGTTTCTTGCAGACTCTGATACAAGACACAGCTGCCTAAAATTCTAACATGCAAGCCTGGATTTAAGTAAGATCCTGGATATTTGCTACTTCCCTTATAGAAAGCAAGTGATATGCCCAGCACATCTCAAGAAGGAATATTTAGCTACACATCTTAAGAATTTATGCTTGCCTTAATGCCATTTCCCACAAATAGGTAGAAGTGACCTCTGTTCTCACAGGGAGAATATAAAAATTGATTTATTTTTAAATAACTGTATAGTTTAACAGAAGCTGTGAAACAAACTGACATCATGACTGATTGAATGGAAAACGCTCACCACAAAAAATCGTATTAGCTAATGCAAAAAGGTGCAAGCCAAGAAGATGCTTTTGGGAAGCACACCCCTCAGAATTTGCTGAGGCTCTGCAGTCTACAGCAACAGAGTTTGTCTCAAAGAAATGTATCTACATCAAGGTATAGTATCACATTAAAAAAATCAACAAAAGTCACACCAAAATGTGAGCAGAGTAATAAATCTTTTCATTAAAAAAAAAAGTAAGCAACACCATCACTTGCATTTTGAAAACATTCTCACCAGCACCAGTGAAACTTCTGTGTTAAAGGTTTAGACACTCAGCTCCTGGTCTATAACAAATATACCATGGTCGTAATTGTATCTATCTTGTGTCTCTTATTCACCCAGATAGAATTCCTCAATTTAAACTGAAATTCAATCCTAGATAGCAGTAATGGTGGAAGCCCAGTTCACATAAACATAATGCAACTATTATTAAGTGGTCTTCCCTTTATATTACTATAAACAGTTTTATTCTTCAGCTACAAAATATCTTATTACACACAGACAAATTACTGTGAAGCCCACCTACAGCTACAGGCTCAGCAGGAAGCACATTTAATAGCCACCAATTATATTTATGCAAGAAATTTTGCCTTCTCAGCAAAAGGAACTGAGAACCTATTTTATTAGAGATGTGACAAATCCACATTTTCAATAGCTCTGTGACAAACATGTAATTGGTCTTGGTACTTGTTGACCACAGAGTAAAATAAATCTTAATGAAACAACGCAATCTGGCCAGCAAAGTACAGTTTTGCCACTACGAAAGAACAACTGGGAAGGACCAGTGGGAGCAAATCTAAAGTAATGCAAGGATGACTGGAAAGGGAGATGCAGTCAGCATGTTCTGGGGCTGCATAAATCTGCCCCAAGAGTACACTTCATATCACAGTTAGGCCCCAATGATTCCAATTTTCTTCTCTTTTCCTTCAGAAATATCATTACAATAAAAATAACACTACTTACACGAGAAGGTGAGATCTTTAATATCAATACACTGGAAAAGTATTTTTAAGCATCTGAGCAACTGTCAAAAAGCTACAATATTTGAAAAATATATATCCATTTTGGATGTCTTTCTTTAAGTTTAGCAAAAATATAATAAACTTATCCCAGTAGGCCTGCAGTCAGTGTGACTGGTGTGTCCATCAGCTAAACAAGCTAAGAAGCCTTTTAACCAGCAGATAGAAGGCTTACATTACACTATTACAGTTTGAACACTTCAGAGCCTTTACAAAATGCAACTGCTTTGTTTCAGAAAGTTTTCTTTGTACAGCAGATCATTCCAAAGGCAAGGCCCAAAGCTTAACACTAGTAATACAAAGAAGAGCAAAACAAATAGACTAATAAAGTCTTATTTTGAAATTCTTACTTCAGCTGAGTAACATGATCCTGCATTATAGGAGTCATCTGTGACTGTTTGGGAAGTAAGGATAAGTTAGAAGAGATTTTAAAGCTTTGCTCACTACCTAATACTTGAAATTTTTTGTTTGTGGTACTGAAAATGTTTATCATACCAGCAGTAATAATCTTGTTAACACAAGAAGATTGAGAGCAGTAAGTTCCCCAGTGAAAGTTCAAGCTAGTATGAAGAAAGGAAATAGTTAACTAACTCTAACCCTTAAACCATCTACAAGGAGTATGTGGTAATCAGATGAAGCAAAACACTTCAAATATAAGCTGAGCAATAAATTTTGACCACATGACATAAAGTCATGAGACTTCTCTCTTGTCATCTCAAGCAAGCCTAACTGTTATTTCAGACCTCTCTCACACACAATCTCACAAATACGTGCATAGATTTGTCCAGCTTACGTCCAAGAAATAACCAAGCAGTTGCTGACACCATTTTAATGCAACAACTTCCAAACACACATTTTTCCACCTAACTCCAAATGAAGAATTACAGTACACAGTTACACAAACCCAGCGCTAGTACTGAACTGGAGATCAGCTGCCAAATTTTCACAGGAAAAGCTCCTCCAGAGTGGGTTGATAACCACATAACAACGCACAAAACAGCTAAATCCTATCATCAGCTGTACCTGGTTATTTTTAGGGGTGGAAGGAGGGAAAATCTGTTTAGAATGGCACATCCATGTACTCTTGAGACTGAGCTCTCATCACCCACCTAGTCTCTATGAGGTAAGCAGTGTATGTTTCTTGTATGTTCATGGCATTCCTCCCAGTCCGTTTTTCAGCTTCTGAAACCGTGATTTCCATTTTCTTTGCCAAACAGTCTTCCATCTTTTTAGAAGAGGAAAATAAAGATTCATGTAACATTAACCACACAAGGCAAAGGCTACTAACCCTGCCTCCCTTTCTCCCACACCACGTTTGTTCAAATAAGACAGGTCTCTGTGGGATAAAGGCTTTGACAGGGCTTCGTTCTATACCTATGTTCTGTATCACATTTGCAAGTGAAAACTGGAAACCTGCTTTAGGGGGAAAACAGAAAAGTCAACAAACTGACAACTTCAGGCATCAAATCCAACCTGAGCTGGGAGGATATAGAAACGAGAAATATTTTTCTTTCCAGGTAACAAAGTAACCTTTTTTTTTAAACAACCACACTAACCCCAGCACTTTCTATCCAAATACTTCCCAACTATCAGCGAATTCCTCCACTGGACACCCGGGACACATGCAGCCAACCTCTCCCCTTTCACAGCAAACAGAATATATCCGGACCAAGATGTTTTTCTTTTAATCTCTCGGAGGAGGATCGTTATCTTTTACACACTGGCCGCCAGAAATCAGTAAGAACCACACGCCCACCATGGAATGGCAGAGCTGCACTGAGCAGGGAAGAAGAGCCACTTGTGAAATTAAGGCGGGAGGGGGAAACAAAAAAATTATAAATAATAATAATAATAATAAATAATCTGACACTAGGGACGAGGACAGAGGGTGCACATAGCTCTCTGA